>JASVEL010003338.1:0-87815 GCA_032618575.1 Nicotiana noctiflora
CCATATAACTGAAATTCTACCCGATTCTCAGGTTTGCATGTGATATAGCACATGCCATCTGCATGGGCCCGAGCAACATCACCCGAATTGCCTAAAATTTGGCTGGCGCACAAAAAACAGCCTAAGGAAAAATTTTCATCGTGTATCCAAGACTGTTCCTTATCTTTTGGCATTTCAAAGCCATAAAATTAGAATTTCGCACGATTCTCAAATTTTCATGTGCCATATCCGAACCCAACTACATGGGTCAAGCAAGCGGACCTGAATCGCCTAATATTTCTTCAGCTAATCAAAATCGACAAAAGGAACAATAATCATCACCTCGCCAGGTCCATTCCTCATTTTATGGCCTCTTAGGACCATAAAACTGGAATTTCGCATGATTTCCAGATTTTTGTATGCTATTGCCCACGCCTTATACATGGTCTCGGGACACCGAACCCGGGTTGTCATGGCGGTCTCATTTTTAATATTTTAGGGCCATAAAACTGAAAGTATGCCCGATTCTCAAAATTTGGTGTATAGCCCACGTCTTTTGTATGTGCCCCGGTCACCTGACCAGGATCGACTAAATTTTATCAGCCTATCAAAAATGTTCTAAGGAACAATAATCACCACCTCGCAATGACCGTTACTTGATTTTTTAGCGTTTAAGGTGCATGAAATTGTAATTTCGCCCAATTCCTGGATTTTCATGTCCTATAGTTCACGTCTTCTGCATGGGCCTTGACTACCAAACCCGGATCACGCAAACGTTTTTTTGGCCCATCAAAAATATTCTGAGGAACAATATTCACCTGCTCTCCATGACCGTTACTCATTATTTGACATTTTAGGGTCATAAAATTAGAATTACGTCTGATTCCCAAATTTCTATGTGCTAGCCCACGTCTTATGCATGGGCCGAGCCACCGAACCCAAATCGCTTAAAAAATTTTCGGCCCATAAAGAAAGTCCTAAGGAATAATAGTCATCGTTTTGCTATGACCTTTACTCCTTTTGGTATTTTTGGGCCATAAAACTAGAATTATGCCCAATTTCTTGATTGTTGAATGCTATAGCCCATGCCTTTTGCATGGGCCGGAGCCACCGGACTCCGATCGCATAAAATTTTTTGGCCCATAATAAACATACTAAGGAACAATAATGACCACATCGCCATGATTATTGCTCATTTATTGGTATTTTAGGGCCATAAAATTTGAATTTCACTCGATTTCCATATTTTCTTATACTATAGCCCACACCATCTACATGGGTCAGGCGATCAGATTCAAATGACCTAAAATTTTGCCTGCCCATAAAAAATGACTTAAGGAACAATAATCATCGCCTTATCATCAATGTACCTCGGATTGTGTCGTTTTAGAGCTAGAAATCTAGAATTCCTAAATTTTTATGGGCTATAGCTGAAGCCATAGACATGGGTCCGGACGACCAGACTCAAATTGCCTAAAATTGTGCTGGAGCATATAAATCAACCTATGGAACAATAGTTATCGCCGGCATGATCATTCTTCAGTTTTTGGCATTTAAGTCCATCAAAAACAAAAATTTCACCCATCATTTGCATGGTTCAGGGCGATCGAATCCCGATCGCCTAAAAATTTTCCGGCACATAAAAAACAACCTAAGGATAGTAATCGCCTCGCTATGAAGATTCCTCGTTTTTAGCATTTTGGCCATAAAATAGTAATTCTACTCGATTCTCATATTTTCTTGTGCTATGGCCCACGCCATCTGCATGGGTCCGGGCGACCTGACATGTTTCGTCTAAAATTTTGCTAGCCTATTAAAAACGACCTAAGGAATAATATTCAATACCTATCCATGACCGTTCCTCGTTTGTTTTTTGGGGGTAGTTTAGGGCCATAAAATAAGAATTCATCCTCATTTCCATATTCTGTGTGCTATAGCGCACACCATTTCTATGGATCTACGTGACGGACCCAAACACCAAAAATTTTGCCGATGCATAAAAAATTACCTAAGAAAATATTCATCACCTCTCTATGAGCGTTTCTTATTTTTTGGCGTCATAGGGCCATTATACTGGAAATCCACTCTATTTCCAATTTTTTGTGTGCTTATAGCACACGCCATCTATATTGGTCCGGGCCGCCAGACCCGAATAGTCCAAATTTAACAGGCCCATTAAAAATTACCTAAAGGACAATTGTATCGCCACGCCACGAGAATTATTTATTTTTTGATATTTTATGGCAATAAAATTGAAATTTTCACAATTCTCATATTTCGTGTGCTATAGCCCATGCCTTCTGCATGGATATAGGCCAATGGACCTAGATCACTTTAAAAATTTTCGGCCCATAAAAAATATCGTAAGGAACAATAGTCACTGCCTCGCCATGATTGTTACTTGTTTCTTGGTGTTTTAGAGCTATAAAATAAGAATTCATGTCAATTTTCAAATTTTCATGTGCTATAGCACACGCCTTCTGCTTGGGCCCGAGCCGCTAGACTCATATCGCTTAAAAATTTTCTGGACCATCAACAACATCTTATGTAACAATAGTACTACCTCCCCATGACTGCTACACGTTGTTTGGCGTTTTAGGGCCATAAACTGAAATTTTGCCTAATTTTTATTTTTTGCTTGTTATTGTCTGTGCCTTCTGCATTGAGCTCGGGCCACCAGAACTATATTGCCTAGACTTTTATAGCCATAATATGTTATAAGGAACAATAGTCACCGTATAGCCATTACTGTCACTCGTTTTTTGGTGTTTTAGGCCCAGAAAATTGGAATTCCATTTGATACCAAGATTATCGTGTGCTATAGCCCACGCCTTCTGCATAGGCGTGGATCACCAGACCCAGATCACCTAAAATTTCTTTCGTCCCATTAAAAACATCCAAGAAAAACTTGTCACCATCTCGGCACGATCGTTACTCGTGTTTGGCGTTTTAAGGTCATAAAAATGGAATTCTGTTCATTTTCCATATTTTTATGTGCTATAACCCACGCATTCTGCATGGGTCTAGACTATCAGACTTAGATCACATAAAAATTTTCCAGCCTATCAAAAACGTCCTAAAATAATAGGCATCATATCTCCACGACCATTACATGATTTTTAGCGTTTTAAGGCCATAAAACTGAAATTTTGCCTGATTCATAAATGTTTGTGTATTATAGCCTACGCTTTCCGCATGGGTCCGGACAATCAGACCCGAATTACCTAAAACATTTTGACCGGCAAACTAGGGATCAATAGTCATTGCCTTGCCATAATCGTTCCTCATTTCTTCGTATTGTAATGACATAAAATTGGAATTCGCCTTATTCCCAAATATTTGTGTGCTATTATCCCACGTCATGGTCTTGGGTCCGAGCAACCAGACCCAAATCGTCTAGAATTTTTCCAGCCTATAAAAAATAACCTAAGAAAGAATAGTCACTGTCTCTCCATGTCCGTTCCTTGATTTTTTGACATTTTAGAGCCATAAAACTAGAAGTCCGCCTGATTCCCAGATTTTTTTTTTGCTGTAGCCCACGCCATCTCCATGTATCCAGGTGACTAGACTTGAATCTCCTAGAAAATTTCCGACCTATCACAAATAACCTAAGGAACAATAGTTATCGCCTTGCTATGATCGTTTCTCGTTTTTGGCATTTTAGGGTCATAAACCTATAATTTTGCCCGTTTTAAAAAATTTCATGTACTTAGCCCACGCCTATGCATCAGTCTAGGTGACTAGACCCTAATCGCCTAAAACTTTGCAAGCCCAAAAAAAATAATTTAAGGAACAATAGTCATCCCCTCACCATGATCGGTCCTTATTTATTGATATTTTAGCGTTATAAAATTGGAATTCTGCTCGATTCCCAGATTTTCTTTTGTTATAGCCCACTCCATCTGCTTGGTTCCAGGCGACCAAACCCGAATTGCCTAAATTTTGTAGGCCTATTAAAAAAGATCCGAGAAACAATTTTCATGGTTCTCCATGATCATTACTCATTTTTTGGAATTTTAGGGCCAAAGAATTTCACCCGATACCCACATCGTGTATTATTTTCCACGCCTTCTATATAAGCCTGGGCCACCGGACCCGTATCGCCTAAAAGTTTACCGGCCATAAAAAATACCCTAAGGAAAAATAGTTATCGGCTCAACATGACCGTTACACATTTTTTAGCATTTTAAGACCATGACATTAGAAAACCTCCTGATTTTTAAATTTTTGTCTATTATATAGCCCACGTTTACTATATGGGTCCAGACCACTAGACTCGGATTGCATAAAATTTTTCTGGCCCATGAGAAACGTCCTAGGGAATAATAGTGACCACATCGCCATGACCGTCACTCGATTTTTGGCATTTAGAGTCATAAAACTAGAATTCTAGCCAATTCAGAATTTTTGTATGCTACAGTGCCTTCTGCATGGGCCCAGCCCATTGAACTTGGATCAATTAAAATTGTTCTGTCCTCTCAAAAACTTCCTAAGGAATAGTAGTCACCATCTCGCCATGACCATTCCTCGTTTTTTGGTGTTTTAGGGCCAATAACTAGAATTCAGGCAGATGTCAAGATTTTCATTGTGCTACAGCCCACGCCTTCTGCATGGGCCCGAACCAGCGGACCCGTATTGCCTAAAATTCCTTCTAGCCCATCAAAAACATCCAAAGGAAAAATAGTCACTGCCTTATCGTGACCTTTACTTATTTCTTGGCATTTTAGGGCCATCGAACAGGAATTCTGCCCGATTTCTAAATTTTTGTGTGCTATAGCCCACACCTTTTGTCATGGGCTCGGGACACTAGATTCCAATTGCCCTAAAATTTTGCCAGCCCATCAAAAAATTATAAGTAACAATCATCACCGCTTTCCATGACCTTTCCTCATTTGTTTTTGGTATTTTAGGGCCATAAAACTAATTTTTTGTCTGATTCCTAAATTTTCTTGTGCTATAAGCCACGCCTTCTACAAGGGCCAGAGGCACCGGACCTGTATTGCTTAAAATTCTACCAGCCTATCAAAAATATCTTAAGGAACAATAGTCACTACTTTGCCATGATCGTTACTCATTTTTTTAGCGTTTTAGGGCCATAAAACTAGAGTTCCGCCCAATTATCAGAATTTCATTTGTCATGGCCCATGTCTTCTATGTGGACCCGAGCCACCAGACCCGAATCACCTAATATTTGTCTTCCCACTAAAAATATCCTAGGGATCAATGGTCAACGCCTCGCCATGACCGTTACTCATTTTTTGGTGTTTTAGGACCAAAAGTCTAGAATTTTGCCCGATTTCTATATTTTCATCTCCTACAATCCACGTCTTCTGCATGGGCCTAGGCCACTAGGCCCGGATCGCCTAAATTTTTTTAGCCCATCAAAAACATTCAAAAGAACAATTGTCACTACCTCGCCATGACTATAACTCATTTTTAGCATTTTAGGACTATAAAACTGGAATTCCGCCTTATTTCTAGAGTTTCGTATACTATAGCTCATGCCTTTTGAATTTGCCCGGGCCAGCGTACCCGAATCGCTTAAAATTTATCCGGCTCATAAAAAAATCCTAAGGAATAATAGTCATATCTCGGCATAGCCATTACTCGTTTATTGGCCTTTTAGGTCCATAAAGCTAGAATTCCACTCGATGTCCAAATTTTTGTGTTATATAGGCCACACCTTCTACAAGGGCTAAGGCTAGGGCCACCATACCTGGATTGCCTGAAGTATAAAAAAATCATAAGGAAAAATAGTTACCATTGTTGATACCCAATTTTTCTCTAAGTATTTTATATACCCAAAATATTTTCAAAATGACATATACATGCATATATAAGCATACCCAAGGTTTTAGAGTTATTCCCAAATTTTTAAAAATCAATTTATTGTCTATTTTAATGGTACAAAATCCAATAATTAATCCCAAAATTATTATTTTGGTGAATAACTTATTTTATTATCATATTTACACCAAATTATAATTAAGATGATTTTTTGTATATTCTTACAAATTTGTTTGGCATTTTTAAAGCTAAGTGCATATAAATACAATTATAGCCTATTTTATGATTAATAGTGTTTTATAATTGTAAAATTATTCCAGTATTTTTTTTAATTAATACATATGTATTATTAATTGGTTCAGAATCTTTGATTTTCTTTTAATTTTTTTTTACTATTTTTAGAAAATAAAAGCGAAAAACTAGCTATTTCAATTATAGCCCCAATTCATTTTAATTGTAGCCTCATTTACATTTCAATTTTAGCCTAAAAATGACCCAATTTGAGCCCGATTCCTGATCAACCCAATCCCATTTAACCAAACCCAATAACCCATTTATCTAACTCGCCCGGATTACCTTTTAATTCGGGCCATTGATCATTTTGATCAACGGTCCAAACATACCCTTTCCTTTTTAACTTACCAAACCCCCCAGCCGAACCCTAATTCATTCTCCTTCAACTGCCACCTTGAAACCCCTCGTCTCTAAAACTCTCTCCAAACACCACATCAAACCCTAGCTGTCGCCTCTCACCGGAGCCCTAATCTATGGCTCATCAGGCTCATCGGAGGTCTATCTAGACTTTTATGGCTTCTGTGTGCTCACATCTAAAGTTCTAACAATCAGATCTGGAAGGATTCCGACCAAGACTTATTCAATGACTGTCCTCCGGTCGTCTTCAACCTTTTTACAGCCATCCATGGCTATTCAAGTTCAATCTTCGACTTCTCTGCTCAGATCGATGGTTTCCAAAGGTATCTCTTCTCTTGGGTTTCTTACGAAACCCTAATCTTTGAGGTTCCTTCGATTTATTTTAGATTTATTCTGAATCTATGTGTGTGTAACCTTCTATTCATTTTTCTTTAATGTTTGCTTTCAGAAACTCTTATTTCTTCAACATGTGTTATGTCATTTTATTTCAAATTTCTCTTCTCTGAATCTCAACATGTTTTTACTATGTTTGGCTGTAATGCTTTCTATCTGAACTTGCATGTTGAAAACCCTAGTTTTCTTGGGGATTTCGATTGAGTTTCATGGTCTGTTTTTTAATGGTTGTTTGATTCAAATTATTTTTATTTGAGTTAGCATGTTAAAAGCCTTAATTTTGGGATTTTTTTGAGGATTTGTTTGCTATTCACTTGATTTACCTTCTCCTATATCTGATCTAGCATGAGTGGAAACCCTAATTTTTTGGGGCTTATCCGAGATTCTAAACCTATTTGTTTGTCTGACTTCTCATCTCCTCTAAATTCATTTGATTTTCGAAAACCTCAGTTTTCTTTGAGGACTATTCAATTTTTTGAAGATTGTTTGTGCAACTCGTTCGTTGAAATTGCAGTGTTCTTCCATTCCCTTGACAATTTTTGGTCCTTAGATATTTGCCTGCTTTTGATCCTTTCTCTATTTTTAAACACTTAAACTTGACTATCATGCCTTCTAGTTATTGCTACATACTATTATTTTGCCACAACTTAGCTTCACATACCTATTATTTGTGCATTCATGTATATATACACTGAGTTCTTTCTGTAACTTGTGAGTAATTTTCGAAACTTTTCCTTAGTATGATTCTGATTGCACTCTTGTAATTGATTCATTCCTTTATTGTCTTGATTGCCCTTGTTTCTTGGCTGGTTTGAAATATTTTCCTTTCGACCCTACCTTTCCACTCAATCTGATTTGATCCCATTACCTTAAATATATTAGTATGAGATTCTTACAAACCTTTCCATAATTAAGGCCTAATAAACCTAACCTCTAATACATGTGGTGTACTCGTACTGTGTTGAAAATATTTCCTTATTTGTCATGTCCAGCCTTGTGTGATTTCTTTCCTTGTTTAACGCCTGCATGCTACCGTTTGATTTCAGTTCCTTGATTAAAGGGAGTCTTTGATGGTGATTTGATTTTAATTGACACTTGTTCCCCTAATTATTGTTGAACTGCAATCCTTGCCTTATTTTCCTGCTTGTTTTTACACTATAAATACTCTTATCCCCTCTCTTTGAACACACGAACACAGAACACCTTCTGAGTTCACAATTCACTTTCACTTATATTGTCCCTATTTGTGATACTTACACTACTGTGGACTGTGTTTGCTTTCTTCTACACTCTTTTGTTTCTAAAATTGGTATGTCTTAATTAGTTTACATGCCTCAACAACAATGTGTTTAATTCTGCCCATTTATTACTAGCATATTATCGCATGTTTCCCCATTCCTTTACAGTCCAGTATTTAAATAATGTGTGCAATCGTTTGTTTGTTGTGAATTTGATACTTTATGAATTCCTTTACCCCTTAACCCTTACCCCTTTGTATGTGAGTTATTGTTCAGGTCATAGGATCACTCTAATGTTGCTGTCTATGGCTCTCAACAGAGCTTTTTGAACCCCTAACTCAAATAATTCCCATTCCTTCCCCCCACATGTATCTGAGCCCTGGATTTTGGTTTGATAGTGTCCTAATCACTATCCAGACATTAATATGACCTTCAAAGGGTCTGCTCCCTACTTTCTCAACCAAACAAGTGGTCAAGGGTGTGCCAACCTACTTTATGGCTAGGTATGACCACCACCTGTCATGGATCCCTAATTCCCTTTCACTTTGCACCTATTCCTAGCTATAAGGTATGCCCCTCTCTTGCAAGACATGCTTTGGGACCCCTAATCTCCCTCTGAACTTGGATATCTGAGAGCTGGCTCTTCCACATTGCACCATTCCAATATCCTGGGTGTAAACAATGCCTGGAATCCCTGAGATTCCTTGGAAATTTGAAACACCTTGGATAATGAGAAGGCTTTGGAAATCTGGATTCTGGATTTGGTTAAATACATATTATTGGACATTAAGATTGAATTAGGCTGCTCAAATCTAGCTGTTAGTTTTTTTATGTATTTTTTAATTTCCAGCTTGATTTATCGGGTTGTAATAACTTGTATGAAACTCGGGAAGTATAGTAAAAAGGGTGTGGGAGGGGTCTTTATTTTTCTTGCATCCAAAGGCTAGAAATCATGACTTAGGATTTATTTTATCAAACTAGAAATCCTACCTACAGGAGCTTTAATAATTATTCAATCACATAAAGACCATGCCTATAGGATTTAACACTTAACTCACCTAGAAAGCATGTTATAGGATTTAATCTTCATATTCTGTAACTATGCATCACGAGATCTTGCCTGTATGAGTGTAATTTCCCTAAAAAATTGATAGATATCATGCCTATAGGATACGCATATTCATTAGGTAATTTTTTAAGATTAATTAAACAAGTATCTTTTTACAAGTTCATTAACAAGTGCTAAAACCAAAAACATATATATCATGCCTATAGGATCTTGCATCAAACTCGGTTGACCCTTTTAAAGCAGTAATAATTGATTAATTGGTTCTTAGACGCCTAACTTAGTACCGTTTTCAAAACTTTAACCTTTGATAAAACTCTTTTAAACCAGTGTGCGTTTGTCCCAAAAATCAAGTTCTTCAAATTTGCATATCTTTCCTAACGCAGCTTCTCTAATATTCTGCCTAAATGCATTTTTTTTCAAAACAATCCTTGAACTCGTTGTTTAATAAATTTCATACTTTAAAGTTTTGTTTCTTATGGGTTTCAACAACTACTCCTTCTACATGTATAATTGAAATAGTCCTCCGATCCCTTTTGAAATTTATTTCTTAAATGTTGTCCTAAGTGTGCAGTCCCCCTTTCCTTTTAAAACACTTCTAAATTATTTACCTTCTAAAATCAGTGCTTTCTTTAAATGCCGTAATATCCGACAACTGTATCCGCGTTGCCTAATGCAGAATTTTTGCCTAAACTCGTGTGTTGAACCAGTCCGCTCGCTGCTTAAATTTAATCTGAATACCAAACCAGTATTTGTTGAGGCATGCTAAACTAAATGATTGTTTGATTTCTGGGGTTAATTTGAGCCTTGTATAATTGTCTGTTCTCCCCTTCTACTTGCTACATGTTTTGAATGACGCAGCTAGAATTTTATCTTTTAAACTCCATAAAAGCCCCATCCCTTTCTTCCCTTTTAGGATTAGAAGTCCTAATACCCCGGGACTGATAGTTTGGGACAGGTAATAGCGTGAAATAGGTAAACGATACCATTCCGCGCTTTAATAACTAAACGGGATGGGAAGGGTAGACATGGAGATGATGATTACACGATAACACTTCGCATACAATTAAGTACTGGTGTTGTACGAATGATCCATGTAATGTATAACCTAGGACCTCCCCTCCCTCTTTATTAGTTGTTATTCTCAGATTTTTCAAAAACTTTCCATAACTTTTCGAACTTCCATGTTCAATTTTTTTCTTTAAGTAATTTGTGTCACTTATTTGATCTCTCCCCTCATTGCGCATCTCTTCTTAAATTATAAAATTATTATCTTCTAAATTTCAGCACCTTTAACTCCTTTTCACACTTATTTGTAACAATTTTTCCATATTTGTAATGCTTGCTTGTTTACATTTGCATTTAGAGTCATAATTGTAGCATGGACGGGAACCACGCTAGTGGATCTTGAGGGGTGTCTTACACCTTTCCCTCGAGATAATTTCAAACCCTTACCCAAACTCTTGTTTTCATCTTTAATTTTCTCTAAAAAGTATCCTAATGCACTATAATCATTAGGTGGCGACTCTCCAAACTCTCAAAAACCCAATTCTCAAAGTGTGAAAATAGTTGTCTTCCCGGATATCATGAACCCGATTATGCTTTAGTCGACAACCACCTCACCATGGCCGTTACTCATTTTTTTGTGTTTTAGGATCATAAAACTAAAATTTCTCCTGATTCCCAGATTTTTTTGTAACTAACTAAATTTTAGTAATCACCAAAGAATTATATACATTCCCATATGTAAGCTCACACATCTAGATATCTGTTTAAGCGACTATATGATACTACACATCCATTCCCAACTAAGTTCTAACAACTATCTACTAAAGAAATGCAGAAAGACAAGACAACCTATTCAAACTGAAGACTATGCAGATGGTTCTGGATCCAGGTAGCAGTTGTGCGCTGCATATATAAGCAACCTCCTTCGCAATAATTCCCAATTGTCTGCTTCTTTATTCAAGAACTCAAAGGTTCCTTTCGATCCAAATCTGATACACAGATTCTGCAAATACCACCTTGAACACTTCTGTTTATTGAGATTTGCCTTTAGAACAAGTGATGATCCACTTGTTATGTTGCTTCCAGTCTCTGGTTCTACGGCTTTGAAGTTGCATCCATTGAAGTAGTTTGTTCAAAAAAAATTTAGCGTACCCACACTTCATAAATAAGTAGTCTCTATTTTCCTCCTACCTTTGTCAAAGTACACATTGTGTATCAACATTAAGTCCCATTTACACAACCAATAAGAAGTTAATAGCTTTCCATGCATCATGAGCCATACTGAGAATTTGGATTTTGGTCACGCTGCATTGCTAAACAATAAGCTTTTCCATTCCACTCGACTGTAATCACAAAGCAAATACAATTACATTTACCTGATTAAACTATTCTTGTGTGACTGCATATACTGTTAATTCTCTAGTACTTTCTTGGCCTCAAAGACTTTCCTAACCATCCAACAAGCTTGCTGTGGTTTTGTCCAATTGGTGAACTTCTGACCATTGATATAGTAAGTGTGAATACATCGAATCCACAATTTATCCTGCTTATGTACCAAATCCTAGAAAGTTTTGGCTATTGCTGCACGGTTCCAAATCCTTAGGTTGGTGATGTTGAGTCCACTTCCAGCCTTAAGTAGATGAATTCTATCCATGTAACCAAAGATTTTTTGTGTGATTATATTACCACCTGACCAGATATAAGATCTGCATTTTCCTTAAATCAACTTAACCACCTTGGTGGATATCACAAATAGCTGAGCCTAGGAAGCCCAAATTCCAAACAATACACTCTATACTAATTTGTCTTTGCGGTCCAAAACGTGATCTTTGCAGTTATTTTTTCTATAAGGGGTTGCCACACAATATACTGAGTTTATTTATAAATAATGAAACTCCAAGGTACTTGAAGGGTAATTATCCAGATGTAAATCCTAAGTGCTGCAAAATTTGCTGCTAATGCTCTTTAGGAACTCCACCAACGTAGATTTCACTCTTGTAAATGTTTGCTTGCAATCCAGATACCTAAGTGAATTGTAGAATTTTACGTTGTATTGCCTTTATAGAATTGACATCATCTCTGATAAATAGTAGTAGATCATCAAAAAAGCTAAGGTGAGTTATTCCCAGCTTAGCACATCTACGGTGATATTTGAACACTTTAACTTCCTTAAGACAATTAAGATTTCTGCTCAGGAACATCATTACAATCGCAAATAAGAAAGGTGCCATTGGATCACCTTCTCTTAATCTTTAGCAGCATTAAAGGGAGCTGTTGGTTCCCCATTAACAATCATGGAGTAGCTGGCAGTTTGAATATATTTCATTATCCATGAGGTAAATAACTTAGGGAACCCCATCTCTTCCATGACTTGTCTTATATATGGCCATTCCACAGAATCATATGCTTTCTGAAGGTCTATCATGATCATGCATCGAGGTGAGATATGTTTTCTAAAGTAGGTAATCACCAATTCATGACCTAGGATTATATTATCTACAATTCTTTTCCTTGGAATGAATCCACCCTAAGCTTCATTGATAATAGTGGTAATGACAACTTATAGCCAAGATGTCAGAACCTTAGAGATGACCTTTTATAGCATACTGTAATGTGCAATTGGTCAAAGCTCCTTTACAGTTTTAGGCCTGACAGTCTTGGTCAATAATGTGATGGCAATGCAATTGATAGCTCTGTACATCCGGGTGTGGGAGGGGTCTTTATTTTTCTTGCATCCAAAGGCTAGAAATCATGACTTAGGATTTATTTTATCAAATTAGAAATCCTACCTATAGGAGGTTTAATACTGATTCAATCACATAGAGACCATACCTATAGGATTTAACGCTTAACTAACGTAGAAAGCACGTTATAGGATTTAATCTTCATATTCTGCAACTATGCATCACGAGATCCTGCCTATATGAGTGTAATTTTCCTAAAATATTGATAGATATCATGCCTATAGGATACGCATATTCATTAGGCAATTTTTTAGGATTAATTAAACAAGCATCTTTTTACAAGTTCATTAACAAGTGCTAAAACCAATAATATATCATGCCTATAGGATCTTGCGTCAAACTCGGTTGGCCCTTTTAAAGCAGTAATAATTGGTTAATTAGTTCTTAGATGCCTAACTTAGTACCGTTTTCAAAACTTTAACCTTTGATAAAACTCTTTTAAACCAGTGTGCGTTTGTCCCAAAAAATCAAGTTCTTCAAATTTGCATATCTTTCCTAACGCAACTTCTATAATATTCTGCCTAAATGCATTTCTTTTTCAAAACAATCCCTGAACTCGTTGTTTAAATCAATTTCATACTATAAAGTTTTGTTTCTTATGGGTTTCAACAACTACTCCTTCTGCATGTATAATTGAAATAGTCCTCCGATCCCTTTTGAAATTTATTTCTTAAATGTTGTCCTAAGTCTGCAGTCCCCCTTTCCTTTTAAAACACATCTGAATTATTTACCTTCTAAAAGTGCTTTCTTTAAATGCCTTAATATCCGACAACTGTATCCGGGTTGCCTAATGCAGAATTTTTACCTAAACACGTGTGTTGAACCAGTCCTCTCGCTGCTTAAATTTAATCTGAATACCAAATCAGTATTTATTGAGGCATGCTAAACTAAAAGATTGTTTGCTTTCTGGGGTTAATTTGAGCCTTGTATGATTTTTTGTTCTCCCCTTCTACTTGCTACATGTTTTGAATGACGCAGCTAGAATTTTATCCTTTAAAATCCATAAAAGCCCCATCTCTTTCTTCCCTTTTAGGATTAGAAGTCCTAATACCCAGGGACTGATAGTTTGGGACGGGTAATAGCATGAAATAGGTAAACGATACCATTCCGCGCTTTAATACCTAAACGGGATGGGAAAGGTAGACATGGAGATGATGATTATACGATAACACTTCGCATACAATTAAGTACTGGTGTTGTACGAATGATCCATGTAATGTATAAACCTAGGACCTCCCCTCCCTCTTTATTAGTTGTTATTCTTAGATTTTTCAAAAACTGTCCATAACTTGTCGAACTTCCATGTTCTATTTTTTTCTTTAAGTTATTTGTTTGACTTATTTGATCTCTCCCCTCATTGCGCATCTCTTTTTAAATTACAAAATTATTATCTTCTAAATTTCAGCACCTTTAACTCCTTTTCACACTCTTATTTGTAACAATTTTCCCATATTTTTAATGCTTGCTTGTTTACATTTGCATTTAGAGTCATAATTGTAGCATGGCCGGGAACCACACTAGTGGATCTTGAGGGGTGCCTTACACCTTTCCCTCGAGATAATTTCAAGCCCTTACCCAAACTCTTGTTTTCATCTTTTATTTTCTCTAAAAAGTATCCTAATGCACTATAATCATTAGGTGGCGACTCTCCAAACTCTCAAAAATCCAATTCCCAAAGTGGGAAAAGAGTTGTCTTCCCGAATGTCACGAACCCGAGTACGCTTTAGAAAATGGGGGCTTCGACAACTACCTCGCCATGACCGTTACTCATTTTTTGTGTTTTAGGATCATAAAACTAAAATTTCCCTCGATTCCCAAATTTTTTTGTAACTAACTAAATTTTAGTAATCACCAAAGAAATATTTACATTCCCATATGTAAGCTCACACATCTAGATATCTGTTTAAGAGACTATATGATACTACACATCCATTACCAACTAAGTTCTAACAACTATCTACTAAAGAAATGCAAAAAGACAAGACAACCTATTCAAACTGAAGACTATGCATATAGGTTCTGGATCCAGGTAGTAGTTGTGCGATGCATATATAAGCAACCTCCTTTGCAATAATTCCCAATTGTCTGCTTCTTTATTCAAGAACTCAAAGGTTCCTTTTAATCCAAATCTGATACACAGATTATGCAAATACCACCTTGAATACTTCTGTTTATTGAGATTTGCCTTTAGAACAAGTGATGATCCACTTGTTATGTTGTTTCCAGTCTCTGGTTCTACGGCTTTGAAGTTGCATCCATTGAAGTAGTTTGTTCCAAAAACTTTTAGCGTACCCACACTTCATAAATAAGTAGTCTCTATTTTCCTCCTACCTTTGTAAAAGTACACATTGTGTATCCACATTAAGTCCCATTTACACAACCTATAAGAAGTTAATAGCTTTCCATGCATCATGAGCCATACTGAGAATTTGGATTTTGGTCGCGCTGCATTGCTAAACAATAAGCTTTTCCATTCCACTCGACTGTAATCACAAAGCAAAGACAATTACATTTACCTTATTAAACTATTCTTGTGTGACTGCATATACTGTTAATTCTCTAGTACTTTCTTGGCCTCAAAGACTTTCCTAACCATCCAACAAGCTTGCTGTGGTTTTGTAATTGTTGAACTTCTGACCATTGATATAGTAAGTGTGAATACATCGAATCCACAATTTATCCTGCTTATGTACCAAATCCTAGCAAGTTTTGGCTATTGCTGCAGGATTCCAAATCCTTAGGTTGGTGATGTTGAGTCCACTTCCAGCCTTAGGTAAATGAATTCTATCCATGTAACCAAAGATTTTTTGTGTGATTATATTACCACCTGACCAGATATAAGATATGCATATTCCTTAAATCAACTTAACCACCTTGGTGGATATCACAAATAGCTGAGCCTAGGAAGCCCAAATTTCAAACAATACACTATACTAATTGTACCCTCTATGGACAGGAAAATGTCTTTGCAGTCCAAGACGTGATCTTTGCAGTTATTTTTTCTATAAGGGGTTGCCACCACAGTATACTGAGTTTATTTGTAAATAATGAAACTCCAAGGTACTTGAAGGGTAATTATCCAGATGTAAATCCTAAGTGCTGCAAAATTTGCTGCTAATGCTCTTTAGGAACTCCACCAACGTAGATTGTTGTGGAAGCCAAATGTATATAGTGTGAATGAGTCACAACTAATATACAAAAAATTATGGCAGCTACCAAATAATATATAAGACAATAAAGCAACTATATAAAGAACACCAGAATTTATGAGGTTCGGCTAATTTTGCCTACTCCTCGGACGCAACCAATATTTTATTCCACTCCAAATACAAGTGAAATAATACTAAAGAGAGAAGATACAAATGCCTTAAGAAGATAAGAAGGCAAATGAGAGGTGTGTTTAAATCCTAAACATAAGGCCTCCTTTTATAGGAAAAAATTCCCTACAAAAGGGGTTTCCAACCGATGTGGGAGATTTTGACATTTCAACAAATCTCCACCTTGGCAAAATTCCACATCTTCAATTTCTCTCAATAATAAATTTTGGTTGTGTCTTCATCTTCAATCTTCAGTATACAACAATGTTGATCAAATCCAAACATTGTTGAAATTTGACCGTAGTCACCACCTTTGTCACCATATCAACAGGATTCTCCGTAGTATGAATTTTCTTCACCGTAACTCCACCTTCTTCTATGATTTCTCGTACGAAGTGATACCGAACATCAATGTGCTTCGTCCTTGCATGATAAACTTGGTTCTTCGCTAATTGAATAGCAATTTGACTATCACAAAAAATTGTGATACCTTTTTGTTCAACACCAAGCTCCTTTAGCAATCCTTGAAGCCAAATTGCCTCTTTCACAGCCTCTGTAATAGCCATGTACTCCGCCTCTGTTGTAGACAAAGCAACTGTTGACTGCAAAGTAGACTTCCAACTAACTAGTGCCTTTGCAAAAGTAAACACATAACCAGTAGTTGATCTTCGTTTGTCCAGATCACCCGCAAAATCTGAGTCACAATATCCAACTACAGACTGATTGCCTTCCCGCTCAAAAACTAACCCGACATCTACAGTATTATGAATATACCGTAGAATCCACTTCACAGCTTGCCAATGCTCCTTTCCTGGATTGTGCATATATCTGCTAATAACTTCAACAGCTTGTGAAATGTCAGGTCTCGTACAGACCGTTACATACATCAAGCTACCAACAGCATTTGCGTATGGTACCTTTGACATATACTCTCGTTCATCTTCATCCAATGGCGACATAGTAGTACTTAGCTTAAAATGGGGAGCAAGTGGAGTACTAACTGGCTTAGTCTTGTCATTTATGCCAAAACGTTGTAGTACTCTCTTCAAATATTCTTTCTGAGATAAACAGAGTTTCTTTAAACGTCTATCTCTTATTATCTCCATGCCAAGAATTTTCTTCGCCTCACCCAGATCCTTCATCTCTAACTCCTTCTTCAGTTGAATCTTCAACTTATCAATTTCTTCCAAATTCTTGGAAGCTATCAACATATCATCAACATATAGGAGAAGATATATAAAGGAACTATTTTTAAGCTTGCGCAAATACACACAATGATCGTATTTGCTTCTCTTGTACCCTTGCTGCAACATAAACTTGTCAAATCGTTTGTACCATTGTCTAGAAGATTATTTCAACCAGTACAACGATTTTTCAAGTTTACAAACCATATTTTCCTTTCCGGCAACTTTGAATCCTTCTGGCTGAGTCATGTAGATTTCCTCCTCCAAGTTTCCATATAAAAACGCAGTTTTTACATCCATCTGGACTAGTTCCAAATCCAACTGTGCTACCAAAGCCAACATAATTCTAATGGAGGAATGTTTTACAACTGGAGAAAACACTTCATTGTAATCAATTCCCTCATTTTGAGCATATCCTTTGGCCACCAACCTTGCTTTGTAGCGAACATCTACTTGGTTAGGAAATCCTTCCTTCTTTGCAAATACCCGTTTGCACCCAATTGCTTTCTTTTCCTTCGGAGATTGGCCAATCTCCATGTATGATTCTGATGAAGGGACTGTATTTCATCAGTCATGGCAATCCTCCACTTATCTTCTTCTGAACTTTGGACTGCATCTTTATAAGTGGTGGGAACATCATCAGCTGCAATTGCGGTTGCACAAGCAACTGTCTCTATGAGACGAACATGTTTCGTTACTTTCCTTTTTGGCCTGCTGGTTGCTATTGGTTCAAGTTGTTGTTGAGGTTCCTGAGTTGGAATCTCCTCTACTGGCTCTCCTTCCAGAGGATAATCTTCATTTGTTTCCTCCTCTGCTTCTTGTGTAGGAAAAATAAATTTTCCCTCAAACTCTACCTGCTTAGAAGCACCATCATCTTGTTTGGTATCTTCATTTGTTACCTTATTTACCATAGAAGATTCATTGAAGGTAACATCCCTGCTGAATATTACTTTCTTTGTCATAGGACACCTTAAGCGATCCTTTGACTCCAGAAGTAATCCCCATAAAAATAGCCTTCTTTGCCCTTGGATCCAATTTTGACTCCGTCACATGATAATATGCAATTGAGCCAAATACGTGCAAAGAGTCATAATCTACAACAGGCTTTCCATACCATTTTTCAAACGGTGTCTTGCCATCAATAGCAGCAGATGGTAAGCGATTAATGAGGTGGCATGCATATGTAATTGCCTCAGCCCAAAATTCTTTGCCCAAGCAAGCATTGGACAACATACACCGTACCTTCTCCAACAAGGCCCGGTTCATGCGTTCTGCCACTCCATTCTGTTGTGGTGTATGTCTGAAAGTGAAGTGTCCGACGATGCCATCATTTTCACAGACCTTATTGAAATGATCATTTTTGTATTCATCTTCATTGTCTGTGCGAATACACTTGATCCTCCTGCCCGTTTGATTCTCCACCATCGTCTTCCATTTGAGAAAAATTCCTAGCACTTCATCTTTGCTCTTCATTACATACACCCATACTTTTCGGGAAAAATCATCAACAAAGGTCACAAAATAGTATTTCCCACCCAATGAAGGTGTTTTGGAAGGACCCCAAACATCAGAGTGTACATAATCCAAAATGCCTTTAGTATTATGGATCGTTGTACCAAATTTAACCCTTATCTATTTTCCTTTGACACAATGCTCGCAAAACTCCAAATTGCAAGCATTTACCCCTTTCAACAATCCTTGACCTGATAGAGTTTTCAAGGATTTTCCTCCAGCATGTCCCAAGCGCATGTGCCATAGCCTGGTTGCTTCTGCCTCTTTGTTGTCACTGGACGTCACTGTCGCTGTCCCAATAACTGTACTACCGAGATAATGGTACATGTTATTGTTCTTCCGATTGGCCTTCATTACCACTAGTGCACCGGAGCATACTCTCATCACACCATTTTCTGCAATAATTTTGAACCCTTTTGATTCCAGGGCTCCCACAGAGATGAGATTTTTCTTCAAACCCGGTACATATCGAACATCTATTAATGTTCTAATCATTCCATCATGGTTCCTTAATCGTATTGAACCAATTCCATACGAGGTAAGAGGGTTGTTATCCGCTGTTTGGACGACTCCATATTCTCCTTCTTGAAAGTCCACAAACCAATCCCTGTTGGGACACATATGATAGCTACAAGCCGAAACCATCAACCATATGTCTGATGACGTTGACGGCTCCGTTGTAACTAATGAGAAATCCGAATCATCACAATCAACAACATTTGAATCCATAATGGCCTTTCCATTGTTATGTTTGGCCTTATTATTCAACTTCGGACGGTCTTTCTTCCAGTGCCCCTTTTCTCGACAAAAGGCACATTCATCTTTGCTGGGTTTAGATCTTGACATAGATCTTCCTTTCCTTGTCCTCGTTTGATTTTGAGGACGACCCCTCACGCTTCTCCTTCTCTGCCTTTCTGTTTTTCTCGCTTTCTTTGTTCATAGCTGTACAAAGCCGAACAAACTTCTCTGAGAGAAATTTCGTCATTTCCATGGAGTAGAGTAGTTTCAAGGTGCACGTACTCGTCAGGAAGTGACGCCAACAACATCAAGGCCAAGTCACCATCATCATAAGTTGTATCCATATTTTGCAAATCCGTGACCAACTTATTGAAACTGGTGATATGTTCATTCATCGTGGTACCGGGAACATAGGTGAAGTGAAACAGTCTCTTCTTCATGTACAATTTATTTTGACTGTTTTTCTTCAAAAATTTATCCTCCAGTGCTTTCCATAATTTACTTGCAGAAGTTTCCTTTGTGTATGGATATTTCTGCTCTCTAGCAAGGTAGGATCGAATGGTACCGCAAGTAACACGGTTGATAATTCTCCAATCTTCTTCTCCAATACCATCTGGTCACTTTTCTTGAATAGCAAGATTTATCCCTTGTTGAAAAAGGACATCTAGAACCTCGCCTTGCCACATCCCAAAATGTCCGGACCCGTCAAAAATTTCTACCGCAAATTTCGCATTTGACACAATTCTTGTCATAAGCGAAGATGCCAATGATGACGTATTGTTGACACTTGATGTAGATTCTTCTTGTTTATTGTCTCCCATCTTTGACACAAATATTATTTAATAGCTGACGACACAAATCAAGATTATTTCCTTTCTGATGTGGAAGATCAGACTAAGCTGCAACCACATAGCATACCGAGAAAGAACCTTGACTCAGTTACCAAGATAAATCTTTTCTGATGTGGAAGATCAGACTATGCTGCAACCACAGAGCATACCGAAATAATACCTTGGCTCTAATACCAATTGTTGCGGAAGCCAAATGTATATAGTATGAATGAGTCACAACTACTATACCAAAAATTATGGCAGCCACCAAATAATAAATAAGACAATAAAGCAACTATATAAAGAACACCAAAATTTACGAGGTTCGGCTAATTTTGCCTACTCCTTGGACACAACCAATATTTTATTCCACTCCAAATACAAGTGAAATAATACTAAAGAGAGAAAATACAAATGCCTTAAGAAGATAAGAAGGCAAATGAGAGGTGTGTTTAAATCCTAAACATAAGCCCTCCTTTTATAGGAAAAAATTCCCTACAAAAGGGGTTTCCAACCGATGTGGGAGATTTTGACATTTCAACGGATTTCACTCTTGTTTATGTTTGCTTGCAATCCAGATACCTGAGTGAATTGTAGAATTTTATGTTGTATTGCCGTTATAGAATCGATACCATCTCTGGTAAATAGTAGTAGATCATCAACAAAGCTAAGGTGAGTTATTCCCAGCTTAGCACATCTACGGTGATATTTGAACTCTTTAACTTCCTTAAGACAATTAAGATTTCTGCTCAGGAACACCATTACAATCGCAAATAAGAAAGGTGCCATTGGATCACTTCCTCTTAATCTTTAGCAGCATTAAAGGGAGCTGTTGGTTCCCCATTAACAATGATGGAGTAGCTGACAGTTTGAATATATTTCATTATCCATGAGGTAAATAACTTAGGGAACCCCATCTCTTCCATGACTTGTTTTATATATGGCCATTCAACAGAATCATATGCTTTCTGAAGGTCTATCATGATCATGCATCGAGGTGAGATATGTTTTCTAAAGTAGGCAATCACCAGTTCATGACCTAGGATTATATTATCTACAATTCTTTTCCTTGGAATGAATCCACCCTGAGCTTCATTGATAATAGTGGTAATGACAACTTGTAGCCAAGATGCCAGAACCTTAGAGATGACCTTTATAGCATACTGTAACGTGCAATTGGTCGAAGCTTCTTTACAGTTTTAGGCCTGACAGTCTTGGTCAATAATGTGATGGCAGTGCAATTGATAGCTCTGTACATCCGGCTTGTAAAAAAGAAATCAAATATAGCTTCTATGACTTCCTATTTTATAACAGGACATGCCTTCTTGAAAAAACATGTATTGTAGCCACCTATTCCTGGTGCTTTATCTCCTCTAATAGAGCATAGTCTTTCGTATATCTCTTCTTCAGTTACATCTCTACAAAGTTCCACTCTCTGTTATTGCAAAAGCCTTGGTCCCTTTTGGATTACCAACTTGTCTATTGCAGGTAGTAAGTGAGCAACAGTCCCCATCAATGATTTATAGAACTCAATACTCGCCACTTTTATAGCTTCCGGATTAGTTAGTCTACAACATGCAAGTGAATGTAGTTCCTGGATCTGCTTCCTGTAGACCCTTTCCTTTATCACATTTGTAAAATACCTTATATTAGAGTCACATAATTTTATCCATTTAGCTACGAAATCCACTCCTGAAGTCACGTCTTTCAGTACTGGGACTGAAGTAAAGTACTTTCGAGTTGCTCTTTGCCCAAAGCCCTCCTTCCGACTTAGTTAGAAATACCAACTCTAAATAGCTTTAGCATTTCTTGACTCTAGCTTTTTGTCTTATGGATCCTTCATCTAGCATGTCCCATTATTCTAGGCTTTGGATAAGATTCTTTTCCTTCTGAGTCAGCTCATAAGTACAACTAGCATTAATGCTCTTTTGAACTATGAGAAGCTCATTCCTAGCTGTATCTATCTTATGTCTCATGAGTTTAAACTCTTCAATAGTAAGTTTCCTGACTAATGGTCTGAGTTTCTTCAATTTCACCCAGATGTCTTGCATAGTCCACCTATACACTCTCTGATTCCAAACTTGTTGTACAATACTTAAGAAGGTTTCATGTTCAACCCATACATTGAAGAACTTAAAAGGAATTGTCATGTTGTTCTACCGTCAATCTCATAGGAGCATGATCAGGTATGAAAGGAACATCATATACAATAGTGATGTGTCCCCATTGCATCATCCATTCATAGTTGCCAAACATTCTATCAATCCTGCTTCAGATTCTATCCATTCCATCTTGTTTGTTACACCAACTGTAGTAATCTCCTTCCTATGGCAATTCATTAGTACCTAAATCTTGAACACACTTTGTGAAGTGATGAACCTCAGCAAGGTTTGCTGGATTTCTATTGATCCCGTCTTGAAGCTGCAATATAAAGTTGAAATTTCCTCCAATGATCCATGGCTTTTTGACCCCATGTCCAATCTCAATCAGGTTATACCATAATTGTTTCCTCTATTCAATAGTGTTGTGTCCATAGACCACTGTAAGTAGACATTTCTGATCTCCTATGATTCCATTAACTAGGCAATGAATGACTTGTGCTTCTGCTCTAATTAGCATAACTTTATAATATCTGGGATCACATATTAGTCAAATTCTCCCATTAGTAGCACATGTGTAATTGTGCAAAATTTCCCAGTCATGGGCAATATGGGAGCATACTTTCTTCATATTATGTTCCTTAACTCGAGTTTCTATGATACCAACAAGCTTTATGTTTCTTGCTTTTAGATAGTTTTTCAGCTTTTTTTTGCTTGTACCACTTATTGGTGCCCCTGACATTCCATATTATTCATGTCATAGAGTCTTGTAAGTTCCCCCACCTCTATCATGAGGTAGAGAGGAGCTCACACCGATACTCGTAGACCCTTTATGGAGGCAATTCCTATTTACAGGAGATGAAAGTAAAGGAAAATTTCTTAAGTTCATCACAGCGCTTTCCACCCCTTTGCCTTTACTTGATGATCTCATTCCTCATGTCCAGTAATCTCATGAATCTTTCTAGTCTTTTGTGACAAGTTAGCTTCCTCAGTCACCACTGCTGAGCTAACCAGTTCTTGTTGTTGTGCTGTAGGAGTTTGTGGCTGATTCACTTTATTGGTAGTTTCAACCCCTACTGGTCCTTTATATCTCCATTCATATGTTACTTTCTTTTATTCTCTTCATCCATTTGGCTGGTCATTCTACTGCATTTTAGGTCCTCACCGAGCAAGGGATATGTGCCCAATCTTCAGGCATTTGTCACAATAGTTAGGCTTCCACTCATGCACCAACTATTGTTGGAATTTTCTACCTCTAGGATCCATAACAATTATCTCTGTTGGAAAGGTCTTTGATACATTGACTTCTACCAGCATCTTCGCATAGGAGATTCTTGTTTACTTAGTAATGCATTCATCTGCAAACAAAGATTTTCCAATTGCACTGTCGATCTTACTTAGAGATTCACTACCCAGCAACTCATAGGTAGTTTAGGTAGTATAACCCATAAAGGGATCTCAGCTAGGAAATTTCAGC
This sequence comes from Nicotiana noctiflora, assembly GCA_032618575.1. Taxonomy (NCBI): domain Eukaryota; kingdom Viridiplantae; phylum Streptophyta; class Magnoliopsida; order Solanales; family Solanaceae; genus Nicotiana; species Nicotiana noctiflora. The sequence goes on from JASVEL010003338.1 coordinate 24,024, forward strand.
TTAAACCAAAATCAGGTGTTCATGGCTTTGGAATTATTGGTCTATTATTGATGGTATGCGATCCATTATAGAACACTTTGTGCATATCCACCATTGACTAGAACTTAAATCACATAATAGCCTTCATCATGTACGAACAAGTCATGTTCAGTAATATCTAGTCAATGTTGTGTAATATATGTCTTCACTGCATTATAACCAGGATTGTCCCCAATTATATATGCAATCATCATCGCACTCCATTTCTCTTCTTCTTCCACCAGATCCTGAAGTTCTAGTTGCCTATCAATAATTTGAGGAGGCATGTATCGAAGTGTCATGCCATGTGTAGTTACTCGATTCTGCTAAACTACTTCACCTAGGTTTTAGGCCCTTCTCTGCTACGCGAGGGAATTACTGCTGAATTGTCTGTTCATGGAGTTTTACAGTAGAAATGTTTGCTATTGTCAAGACCCAAAATCCATTCAAATGAGTTGTGATGAAACCTAGTCTCTAACATTTACTGAAATAACATTAAAATTTACTCACTTAAAATTAAATAACTCTCGATAAACCACCATTTCCAAAACCGGTGGTACAAGTCATAAGTCTTTCTAAGAGTAGTTATACAAAATAAATACATATTATTCCAGAGCGAGAAGGAATCAATGGGACGTAAATACAAATGGAGGTGACTCAGAGGCCTGCGAACACAACAATAGTTTATCATGAGTCTCCACCGCGACGGCTCGCACAGCTACTATCGATCAATACCTAGATTTGTACACAAAATTATATATAGAAGTGTAGTATGAACACACACGATGGTGCACAGTAAGTATTAAGACTAACCTCGATGGGGTAGTGACGAGGAACAATCAAACATCTACTGGTCAAATAAAATGAATCAGATGGGATAATAAAATATCGAGTTAAAGAATGGAGAGAAATCAAAATACAAATAGTGGGAAAAATAAAGGGAGAATGCCGGTAATAACTAATGATAACCAAGTAAATCAACACTGACATAATAGTAACAGAGACACGTAAGAATGTTTTCAAATAAAGAAGGCAATGCCAACACAGCCAACCATATCATGCCTAGTATACAATCCCGACCATCTCAACCCTCGATTTCTCATGTCATAATCTCAACTTCCGAACCTTCTGCACATGTGGAACCTTGTGCCCGCATATTTTTCCATATCACTTTTAACAACAAAATCCACATGCTATACATTACATAATGTCCGTACAAATGCACTCAAGATGTTCAAGAAGTCTTATTTACATAATATAAAGTAAATTACAATTTCTAGACTAATTAGGAAAAAAAAAGCAACAAAAGTTGAAGTTGTGTAATATAACTAAATTCTACCAGTATGAAGTAATACTGGATAATAAGAATAACAACGGCTATAGTAGAGACAAAATAATCACAAAAGGAATACAACTCAATATAGAGATAATGTTCGGGGATCTCTCAGTATCCTCAATATGTGTGGTGAGGATCTCTTGGTATCCCGATGATCTCTTGGTATCCTCAATATATGTGCTAGGGATATCTTGGCATGCCGAGGATCTTTTAGTACCCTCAATATATGTGCTACGGATCTCTTAGTATCCTTAATATATGTGCTGGGGGATCTCTTGGTATCCCGATGATCTCTTAGTATCCTCAATATATGTGTATGGGATCTCTTGGTATCTCGGGGATCTCTTAGTATCCTCAATATATATGCTGGGGATCTCTTAGTATCCTCAATATATGTGTTGAAGATCTCTTTGTATCCCGAGGATCTCTTAGTATCCTCAATATATGTGCTGGGGATCTCGTGGTATCCCGAGGATCTCTTAGTATCCTCAATACATATTCTAAGGATCTCTTGGTATCCCGAGGATCTCTTAGTATCCTCAATATATATATTGGGGATCTCTTGGTATCCCACACAATAACCCAAATCAATATAAATGTACATGTTCACGGTATCACTCTTCGTGCTTTATCACCCTTTCTCACCCAAACAGTAGAAATAACAACATCCCGATAAGGGAATCAATCAATAGAAATAATAACATCCCGCCAATTATAGAAACAATAACATCCCAGCAAGGGAGTCAACAATAGAAACAACTAGACATAATAAGCACGTAATAGCTACACTGGTAACTACAATAATTGGACGTGTAACATATTTGCACAAAGTCATAGAGGAATTCACAATCAAAAAGTATCAAAACAATAAGGAAGGCAATCACTTCAACTAAAACTTAAGGGTCAATGTAACACGTAAGAATTAGAGAAACGTTAACAACATCATATAAAGTATATAAAGCAATTTAAGCAATTATTAAACCTAATCATAATAGGATACTATCCCACATAATGGACATAAGGACCTTAGTACCCTAGAGGCAAATTTCTCAAAAATAAATTCGAGCACACACTCGTCACCTCGCGTGCACGGGCTACAATTAGCATAGAGACTCAAATCATGAGGAGATGTCCCCCACACAAGGTTAGGCAAGATACTTACCTCCATACGGCCGATTCAATACTCAATTTAGCTTTACCTTTACCAATTCATCAACACTCGACTTAATCTATCCAAAAACGACTTGAATACATAAAACAATGCAAGAGAAAATAATTTCAATCAACAAAATAATAATTTTTATACAATTTGCAAAATGTCAACAAAAGTCAACTCCCTGGGTCTGCACCTCGAAAACCGACAAAACTTACAAATATCGAACACCCATACAAAAATTATCTAATTCCGGTACAATTTGGTCATTCATATTATCATTTTACATTTTTGAAAGATTTTGCAATTTTCCCTAAATTTTCCGTTAGATTCTCATGAATTTTATATTAATTCTAAGATATAATCACAAAATATAGTTGGAAATTAATTAGAGACACTTACCCAATAATTTTTAGAAGTTTGGGTCTTTGGGAAATCGCCCATAGAGGTTTAGGGTTTGAGAAAATTGAGAAATAGGTGAATATCTCATTAAAAACCTCACTTAACAAGCCTCAGATATGGCATTTGCGAGCCCTCGCAAATAGCGAACAAACAGGGGAAAACAGGAGTTGCATTTGCGATAAAAGTTCGCATTTGCGAACTAGGCATCACAAATGCGATGAAGAAGTTCGCATTTGCGAACACAACAGAAACCAACAATTTTTACCTACATGAAAATGAGCATAACTTCCCCATACGTCGTCCAAATTCGATGAATCTTTTTCCTATGACTCCGTAATTTCGATACGATCTAATGGTTCAAACAAAACTGAATTTGGATCCCATTTGCTCAATGTGGTATTATCGTTTCTTGAAGAAACAATGATGAAGCATCCAAAAACAAGCGCAACAGAGCCTAAACATATTTGAAACTCACCCAAGCCCTCAGGGCTCCAAAACAAACATTCACGCAAGTCTAAAATATCATACGGACTTGATAGTGAAATCAAATCATCAAAATAACATTAAAACTATGAATTTAACCTCAAAACTCATAATTTTCTAACTTTTCAGCTGGAGGTTCAAATCATGTCAAATCAGTTCTGATTCTTACGAAATTTCACAGATAGGACTTAAATATCATAACAAACTTGTACCAGGCTCCGAAATAAAAATACATACCCAATAACAAATAGTTCAAATATTAATTTATTTCTTTATTTCCTTTAAAAACCAGCACTACAATTTTCTTCAAAAATTATTTTCCAAGTCCAGGGACCTCGAAATTCAATTTCGAGCACATGTCCAAGTCTCATATTTTAACACGGACCTCGTGGGATTGTCGGAACACAGATATGGGTGTGTTTACCAAAAATGTTGACTAAAGTAAAAAAAACCAAATTTTAACTCTAGAAATTATAATTTTTTTCATATTTTCACATAAAAGCTTTCTGGTTTCACGCGCACACTGCGCATGCAGGTCAATACACATAATATAAAGATATTTGTGACTAAACTGCCAAACCAGATGAAATTGCTCAAAATGACCAATCGGGTCGTTACATCCTCCTTCACTTAAACATACGTTTGTCCTCGAATGTGTTCGGAGTCGTTCTAAAGCCATTGAACCACTGCATGAACTCCTCATACATACACCCGGGGCGATTCCCCATCACCTAAACTTATGTAGGACTGAGAAAATAACTTAAGTGATGGTCTCACCTCATCCTTAGTCCATAATCTTAGGACATAACCCAAACCTCAACGTCTAAAATTCATCATAGGACCCAAATCCCACATCATCGCATTGGATGAACCTGAACAAGCTGAATCGAGCCAAAATTCCATTCCATAATACAATCACATGTTGTTTCAGCATAACTCAAATGCCGGAAGCAATAACCTCTAACCACCATAGTTGTACAAATAACATCCTGGATACTGGCAATACACCTCATATTGAATATAACCTTGTTTCGGGCATATAGCCCCAAACCTCAAGAATACCAAGATTTTCGTACCTAACTCAACTATGCAAATTGAATAGCTGATATATCACTCACACCCTATCATTCTGCTGAAGCATCCATATGGCATTTCTGGCCACGTAACAAAACATGAACCTCGAAAACCTCAAAACCCAGTAATCACCATGCTACTAGCCATGCACTCGCAAAGCAAAACTCAAGGTCCTTTCCAAATGCACACTCCGCACATGTGATAGCCAACAATGTCGGACTCTATAAATTCCAAATACAGATCAAGGTGAAAACCTTAATGTACCACACATTCCTTACGCTCATAGTAGACAACCAACTCAAGCCATTGCCAAACCACCGAGAACTTTCCTAGATCCGACCGCTCACAACTAAGCTATCAGGACTGCACCTCCCTAACTCAACCGAGTCACACAAATCATCCAATCCAAGAGTACTGCTACAAATGCTAGTAGAGAATTCCTATTCAAAGGACCAATTATTTTATTGCTATGCTGACCCAGCACCATAGAGCTGACCTATTTTTCGGATAGTCGATATGCAATAATCCGAATCAAATCCCCAAATACAGGTGATCCTAACACGAACAACGCATCCCAGAAGCTTATAAACCACTGTATTTCCTCTGAAGCACCCCGTCATGCCGCAACCACGACACCTACATTGAATAAACCTTCTATAAATTTGAAGCTGTTCCTTTGACTCCCCTTGATGCTAATATATAGATCCATTAATAACACAGAAACACTGTAAGCCCTAACATCATCCCGTGGAAGATCTCAGACCTTGGTCATACAAAAAAATCTAGGGACCCTCTAATACCACATATACACATACCTTAGGCCAAATATAATATAAATCTAAGTCTGCAATCTGAATGCCGCTATTAAACTCCTCCAATTGGAGAAAAGCCATAGAAAACAACGCCTGATGATCCATAAAACTAACCTTCAAAGCTCGTACAACATAAATCACAAGGTACTCCAATACCACCAACTATTCCCAGTCAACACCCACTTTGTGGCCTTGCCAGAATTGAGATGACTAGTCAACCAATTAAATCTTCTCAAGCTCGCACTCATCAATCACGTGCTAGAAACCGCTGCGCTTCATATAAACAACTGAATAGTCTCTCAATGCCTCTGTATCTTTAGTCTAGACAACATGTTGAGGAAATGCCTGAGCATCCCCGACACTTTCGTAGCTTGTTTATAGCATTACGAACCACTGGCGCATAGTGGACATCGAGAGTGTAATATTACATATGAGTAGATATAAAGGAACATAAGTTATATATTTTGAGTTGAATCAATGTCACACGATAAGGAGTGAAAGAAGTGTAATTTACTAATAGTTTGTAGCCTCTCGAAGATAAGTACAAATGTCTCTATACCAATTCGCAAGACTCTACTAAAACTGCTTATGACTCGTAGCACCTATGAACCTAGAGTTCTGATACCAATTTCTCATGACCCAAAATCACTCCAAAGGAGTCGTGATGGCACCTAGTCTCTAAACTAGGTAAGCCTAACATTTACTGAAATAACATTAACATTTACAGACTTCAAATTAAATAACTCTCAATAAATCACAATTCCCAAAATCGGTGGTACAAGTCATAAGCCTTTCTAAGAGTAGTTATACAAAATAAATAAAATACTGTTCCATAACGAGAAGGAATCAATGGGATGTAATACAAATGAAGTTGACTCTGAGGCCTGCAAATGCAGTAACGGGTTACCGTGAGTCTCTAGTGTGATGGCCCGCACACCTACTATCAATCAATATCTGGATCTATATACAAACAATTGTACATATATATAGTGTGAGCACACCACGGCGGTTCCTAGTAAGTATCAAGACTAACCTCGGTGGGGGTAGTGATGAGGAACAATCAAGAAACTTATTGGTCTAATGAAATGAATAGGATGGGATAATAAAATATCAAGTTAAAGATAACGAGGTAATACCAACAGCGGAGAGCAATAAAAATACAAACAGTGGGAACAATAAAGGGAGAACGTGGGTAATAACTAATGATAAACAATTAAATCAACACTGACATAACAGGAACTGAGACAAGTAAGAATGTTTTCAAATAAAGAAGGCAATGCAAACATAGCCAATCATATCATGCCTAGTACACAATCCCGACTATCTCAACCCTCGATTTCTCATGTCATAATCTTAACTTCCGAACCTTCAGCACTCGTGGCACCTCGCACACTTATGTTTTTTCATCTCACTTTTAACAACAAAATTCACACTCTATACATTACATAATGTCCATACAAATGCACTCAAGATGTTCAGGAAGTCTTATTTACATAATATAAAATAAATTACAATTTCTACACTAATTAGACAAAAAAACCAGCAAGAAAAGTTGAAGTTGTTTAATATAATTAAATGATACCAGTATGAAGTAATACAGAATAATAACGGCTATAGTAGAGACAAAATAATCACAGAAGGAATACAACTCAATACGGAGATAACATCCAGGGATCTCTCAGTATCCCGAGGATCTCTTTGTATCCTTAATCTGTGTGCTGAGTATCTCTTGGTATCCCGAGGATCTATTGGTATCCTCAATATATGTGCTAGAGATTTGTGATGACCCGACCCTTCGTCTCGTGAGTTACTACCCCGATCATCCCATTTTCTGCCTCCTTATGTTTCATTACCGGTATTGGGTGGGTTAGAACTGATTTGGAGTGACTTTCATAAGAAATGAGACACAATCTCATTTAAGAAGACTTAAGTTGGAAAAGTCAACCGGATGTTGACTTGTGAGTTAGAGGGCTCGAAATTGAATTTCGATTATTCGGGTGATGATTTAAGGCTTAGGAGCTCGATCAGAAGTAATTTTGGAGGTCTGGTGAAGAAGTTATCCTATTTTGGCGAAGTTTGAATTTTGGGAGATTCCGGTTGATAGGTGATATTTTGATGTGAGAGTCGGAATGGATAATCGAGAGTTATAGTAGCTTTGTTAGGTGATTTTGGACTTATCTGCAAAAGTTTAGGTCATTTGGAAGTCGTTTGGTTGGGTTTCAGATCGAATGTGAGTTTTGGAAGAATTTGATAAATTTAGGCTTGCATCCATGGTAATTTAATTATTTTAGTATTGTTGAATATGTTTTGACGATTGGAACAAGTTTGAATAACGTTATAGGATGTATTGCTATTTTTGGTTGAGGTCCCGGGGGCCTCGGGGTGATTTCGGATGGCTAACGGGAATTTTTGAGTTGAAAAATGCAGCAGAAAAATTGCTGAGAATTTTGTTCTATTCGATAGCAATGCTCTGATGCGATCGCATAGTGTTAGCTAAAGTACTCAGGATTTTGTTCTATGCAATTGCAGAGACTTAGGTACAATGCTCGAAGATTTTGTTTTATGCGATCGCAATGCTCTAATACGATCTCATAGTGTTAGCTACAATACCTAGAATTTTGTTCTATGAAATCGCATTGACTTAGCTACAGTGCCCAAAATGTTTTTTCTATGCGATCGCGATACGCTAAAGTGATCGCATAGTGTTAGCTACAGTACCCGGACAGAATGTTAAAAACATTTCAGTCGCGAAAACAACCCATTTTCCACCATTTTTGGTTATTCTTGAGAGCTTTTGGGTGGGAATTGAAGGGATTTCGATGGGGAATCATTGAACGTAAGTATTATGAGTTAAATACATGTAATTATACAAGAATCATCGATGGAATTCATGATCTAATGGCTAAAAATCAAGAAATTAGGGCTTGGAGCAAAAACTTGAAATTTGGGATTTGAGGGGGCATTTGTGGTCCGATTTGGGAGTTCTTAGTATGTACGGACTCTTGGCGAGATGAGGATTCCAAAAATATGAATTTTGAAATTTTTTGAGACGTGGGCCCGAGGCTTGGGTTTTGCCAATTTCGTGATTTTTGGTATTTTTCGAGTTCTTTCGATTGGTTTATGTTCCATTAGCCTATTATGATATATTTGTACTGATTTTGGCTAGTTTCGACGCATGTGGAGGCCGATTTGAGGAGCAAAGGCATCGCGGCTTGAGTTTTCATCAGTTCGAGGTGAGTAATACTTGGGAATGATATCCTGAGGGTTTGAAACCCCCGATTTGCACATCTTAGTGCTGTATCGAGGTGACTTGCACGATGGACCTGAGCGTGGGGTAGAGCACCGTTGGGGATCATAACTTGGTCCGTCCTGGTTGTTGGTTATTACCGCATATTTGCAAACAATTTGTTGTTGTCATTATGATTTGGACTCATTTCCATACTTGAGGCTTATTGCCGACTGTTTGAACTCTTTATGAACATGAACTGTCATCACTGTTACCCTCACTTTTTGAAATATGATTTGAAGTCAGTTCGTGTGATTTACACTGTTTTGAACTCAGCTATATTTTTCTCAAACTTGTAGTTTTAAAGGATATTTGAACTATCATTTGAGCTCAGTATTATTGTTTTTACTGATGCCCGAGGGGATTTTTGACTATTCTTGGATTGATTGGGGCCGGGGGCCGTATGTGAGGGCAAGATGAGCGATTTGAGGAGGCTTTCAGGCCTCGAGTGTTATGTGTGCATATGCATATACATGCATGGATCAGACTGCACGCCGCAATAGCATATTGTATGGATCGGACTGCACGCCCCAGTAGTATATTATATGGATTGGGTTGCACGCCGTAGTAATATGTATGTGGATCGGAATGCACGCTGCAGTATTATTGCGCATGGGCTGTAGGAGCCCCTCCGGAGTCTGAACGCCCACAGTGAGCGCGGGGTACCCAAATGGATCGGGCTGCACGCCTCAGTGGTCATATGCATTGCATTGCATTCACTCTTATTTGTACTACGTGGCATGACATTAGCACTCATATATCATTGGCATACATACTGTTATTTGCCTTATTGACCAGATAGCCCGGTGTTACATGTTGAGGAGTGCTGTGCCTAAGGAGCCGACTGCTCTATCTGATATAGTATTCATATGCTGGACATTGAAAAAGAAAAAAGGATATTTGTAAAAGAGATTTTCAGAGTGATATTTTTTAACTGATCTTGAGATTTTCCAAAAGAACTTTTACCGTATTACGATTTTCTTAAAGGGATTGTACTGTCTGGTATAGCATTTTGGTGTGCCCATACGTGTTTTCTTATCACTGAGATATTATTCTCTTTTATTACCACTGAGTTGGAAATACTCACTTTACTCCATGCACCTTGCGTGCAGTTGTAGGTATTGTTTACCCGATAGCGGGTTATTAGCAGGGCAGAAGACTTTATGGTGGTAGTTGATCTAGGTGACCGCTAGCATTTGTGGCACCGTACTTTATTTTATATTCCAGTTTTTATCTTGTATTTATCTATACTTTGTTGGTCAGTAGTAGCACCCTTACTCTCTAGATGCTCATGACTTGTGACACCTCGGTCGGGTTGTATTGGGATGATATTAATAGATTTAAATGTCAATAAGTCGAAATTTCTATTTATTTATGTTTAATAGCTGTAATAAAAAGGATTTGGGGTTGTTGGCTGGCCTTGTCTTCTTGAGAGGCGCCATCACGACCGGGTATAGAAATTGGGCCGTGACAAGTTGGTATCAGAGCCTAGGTTACTAGGTCTCACGAGTCGTGAGTAGGTTTAGTAGAGTCTCGCGGATCGGTACGGAGACGTCTGTATTTATCCTCGAGAGGCTGCAGAACCTTTAGGAAAAATTGTACTTTCTTGGAACTCTTATCCTGCGTACTTGATTCAGCTGGAGATATACCTTTTGAAATTCCTTCCATACGTCGGTATGCGCACGCGAGCGCTTAGTAGTATATGTGCCTTGATGGCTTGTGATCCCCCGATCGAGGCGAGATGTAATCTCCGTGAGTTTGATGTTGGGCCAGTTTGGAGGACTTGAGCCCAGATCTTTGCCTATGGCTTGATCATCGAGGTGGTGATTGTGTGAACAAGTGATTTGAATTTATATGTTCAGTATGGTCCCTATTAGCCGAGATCGCGGCTAGATAGCTATGTAATGATTATGTTGGTACTGTGTGATATGTATGGCAATGGAAGGTATACAAAAATTATTAAGGAAAGAAAATGTTCTTACTTGGTGGAATAGCCTAGATAATTGAGGGTTGAAAGGTATTTCCTATGTGTTATGATTCAAATAGGTGTAAAGCATGTCCATGTATAAATTTTGATAGTATAATACATGTAGTATTGAGATTTTCGTAATTGATATATATTGTGATGCTTTACCAAGTTGTGGATGTTTTGTTAGGATGGTTTTGGTGATTCTCTGGCAGGTGGATAGACCCAATTACAAAGGAGACTCTGCCAAAATTTTTGAAAAATTTGGGACTTAGTTAAAAACTTTGTCGCCTAAGGAGTGGGCTTAATTGTTGTGTGAATGAATGCAAGAATTGCAGAAGAATAAACATTTTTGATGAATTGTGTCTCCACAAGCTTGTGAAAGATTGAGTTTAATCTCACTATAATATTGCGGCATCATTAGAGTAAAAGTATTTTGTGTTATTTAATGTGTCCTGATAGATGGCTTAGAGCCAAGTTGGGGAGGTTGCTACTGATTATTCAGCTATTGGTGAATTTCTAGAATAACTCTGGGTCTGCTCGAGGATGAGCATTTGTTTAAGTTGGGGAGAATGTGATGACCCGACCCATCGTCTCGTGAGTTACTACCCTGATCTTGCTATTTTTCTGCCTCCTTGTGTTTCATTACCAGTATTGGGTGGGTTAGAACTGAATTGGAGTGACTTTGATAAGAAATGAGATACTTAGTCTCTTTTAAGAAGACTTAAGTTGGAAAAGTCAACCGGATGTTGACTTGTGAGTTAGAGGGCTCGAAATTGAATTCTGATGATTCGGTTAGCTCCGGGTGATGATTTAAGGCTTAGAGCGCGATTGGAAGTAATTTTGGACGTCTGGTGAAGAAGTTATCCTATTTTGACGAATTTTTAATTTTGGCGGATTCCGATTGATAGGTGATATTTTGATTTGAGAGTCGGAATGGAATTCTGAGAGTTGCAGTAGCTTTGTTAGGTGATTTTGGACTTGTCTGCAAAATTTCAAGTAATTTGGAGTCGTTTGGTTGGGTTTCAGATCGAATGTGAGTTTTGGAAGAATTTGATAGATTTAGGCTTGAATCCGTGGTAATTTAACGATTTTAGTGTTGTTGAATGTGTTTTGATAATTGGAACAAGTTTGAATAACGTATAGGATGTATTGTTATTTTTGGTTGAGGTCCTAGGGGCCTCGGGGTGATTTCGGATGGCTAACGGGAATTTTTGGGTTGAAAAATGCAGCAGAAAAATTGCAGAGAATTTTGTTCTATGCGATCGCAATGCTCTAATGCGATCGCATAGTGTTAGCTACAGTACTCAGGATTTTGTTCTATGCAATTGCATAGACTTAGCTACAGTGCCAGAAATTTTGTTCTATGCGATCACATGCTCTAATGCGATCGCATAGTGTTAGCTACAGTACCCGGGATTTTGTTCTACGCAATCGCATAGACATTGCTACAGTGACCGGAAATTTTATTCTATGTGATCGCAATGCACTAATGCGATCACATAGTGTTAGTTACAGTACCCGGATAGAATGTTAAAAACATTTCAGTCGCGAAAATAAGCCATTTTCCACCATTTTTGGTCATTCTTGAGAGCTTTTGGACGGGAATTGAAGGGATTTCGATGGGGAACCGTTGAAGGTAAGTTTTATGTGTTAAATACATGATTTATACAAGAATCCTCCATGGAATTCATGATTTAATGGCTAAAAATCAAGAAATAAGGGCTCTGACCAAAAACATGAAATTTGAGATTTGAGGGGCCATTTATGGTCCGATTTGGGGGTTCTTGGTATGTACGGACTCGTGGCGAGATGAGGATTCTAAAAATGTGAATTTTGAAATTTACTTGAGATGATGTTTTCCTTCTAAAGCAAAAAAATCACTGCTCTAGCTTATTGCGCTCGATCTACATCCTACCTAACTTGATGTTACTTTTTTGAGACATGGGCCCGAGGCTCGGGTTTTGCCAATTTCGTGATTTTTGGTACTTTTCGAGTTCTTTCGATTGGGTTAGCCTATTATAATATATTTGTACTGATTTTGGCTAGTTTCGACGCACGTAGAGGCCGGTTTGAGGAGCAAAGGCGTCGCAGGCTTGGGTTTTCGCCGGTTCGAGGTGAGTAATACTTGGGAATGATATCCTCAGGGATTGAAACCCCGAATTCGCACATCTTAGTGCTGTATCGAGGTGACTTGCACGTTAGACCTAAGCGTAGGGTAGAGCACCGTTGGGGATCGTGAGTTAGTCTGTCCTGGTTGTTGGTTTTTACCGCGTATTTGCAAACAATTTGCTGTTGTCATTATGATTTGGGCTCATTGCCATACTTGATGCTTATTGTCGACTGTTTGAACTCTTTATGAACATGAAATGTCATCACTGTTTCCCTCACTATTTGAAATATGGGTTGAACTCAGTCCGTGTGAGTTACACTATTTTGAACTCAACTATATTTTGCTAAAACTTAGAGTTTTAAAGGATATTTGAACTATCATTTGAGCTGAGTATTATTGTTTTTACTGATGCCCAAGGGGCTTTTTGACTATTCTTGGACTGATTGGGGTCGAGGGGAATATGTCAGGGCAAGATGAGCATTTTGAGCAGGCTTTTAGGCCTCGAGTGTTATGTGTGCATATGCATATACATGCATGGATCAAACTGCATGCCGTAGTAACATGTTGCATGGATCGGACTGCACACCGCAGTAGTATATTAAATGGATCGGATTGCACGCCGCAGTAATATGTTTGTGGATCGGACTGCACGCTGCAATATTATTGCTCTTGGGTTGTAGGAGCCCCTCCGGAGTCTGAACCCCCACAGTGAGCGCGAGGTACCCAAATGGATCGGGTTGCACACCGCAACGGTCATATGCATTTAATTGCATTCACTCTTGTTTGTACTGCGTGGCATGACATTAGCACTCATATATCATTGGCATACATACTGTTATTTTCCTTATTGACCAGATACCCTGGTGTTACATGTTGAGGAGTATTGTGCCCAAGGAGCCGACTTGTGAGCCGACTGCTCTATCTGATATAGTATTCATATTATGGCCGTTGAAAAAGAAAAAGGGATATTTGTAAAAGAGATTTTTAGAGTGATATTTTTTAACTGATCTTGAGATTTTCCAAAAGAATTTTTACCGTATTACGATTTTCTCAAAGAGATTGTACTATCTGGTATAGCATTTTGATGTGCCCATACATGTTTTCTTGTCGTTCAGATATTATTCTTTTTTATTACCACTGAGTTGGAAGTACTCGCTTTACTCCCTGCACCTTGCGTGCAGTTGCAGGTATTGTTCACTCGATAGCGGGTTATTAGCAGGGCAGAAGACTTTATGGTGGTAGTTGATCCAGGTGACCGCTAGCGTTCGTGGCACCGTACTTTATTTTATATTCGGGTTGTATTGGGATGATATTAATAGATTTAAATGTCAGTAAGTCGAAATTTCTATTTATTTATGTTCAATAGTTGTAATAAAAAGGATTTGGGGTTGTTGGCTGGCCTTGTCTTCTTGAGAGGCGTCATCACGACCGGTTATGGAAATTGGGTCGTGACAAGATTTCTTGGTATCCCTAGGATCTCCTAGTATCCTCAATATATGTGTTGGGGATCTCGTTGTATCCCGAGGATCTCTAAGTATCGTCAATACATGTGCTGGGGATCTCTTTGTATCCTGAGTATCTCTTCGCATCCTCAATATATGTGCTGGGGATATCTTGGTATCCCAAGGATCTCTTCGTATCCTCAATACATGTGCTGGGATCTCTTGGTATCCCGAGTATCTCTTAGTATCCTTAATATATATGTTGGAGATCTCTTTGTATCCTGCACTACAGCCCAAATTAATATAAATGTACATGTTCGCGGTATCACCCTTCGTGCTTTATCACCATTTCTTACCCAAATAGTAGAAATAACAACATCCTGGCAACAGAATCAATTAATAGAAATAATAACAGCCTGACAAAGCAATCAACGATAAAAACAATAATATCCCGGCAAGGGAGTCAACAATAGAAACAATAACGTCTCAGCAAGGGAATCAACAATACAAAATAAGGGTCACGGTAAACCAAGAAGCATGATAACATCAACAAAACAACTAGACATAAGAAGCACGTGATAGCTATACCGCTAACCACAACAATTGGACATGTAATATATTCGGACGCAGTCACAGAGGAACTCACAATCAAGAAGTATCAAAACAATAAGGAAGGCAATCACTTCAACTAAGGCAAGTAAGGGTCAGTGTAACACGTAAGAATTAGAAGAAATTTAATAACATCATATACAACATTTAGAGGCAATTCAAGGAATTATTAAACTCAATCATAATATTGTACTATCCACATAATGGACATAAGGACCTAAAAATCCTAGAAGAAAATTTCCCACAAATAAATCCGAGCACAAAGTCACCTTACATGCACAGACTACATTTAGCATAGAAGATTCAAACCCTAAGGGGAAGTCCCCCACATAAGGTTAGGAAGATACTTACCTCAATACGGCCGATTTAATACTCAATTTAGCTTTTCCTTTACCAATTCATCAACACTCGGCTTAATCTAGCCAAACACGACTTTAATACATCAAACAATGCAAGAGAAAATAATTTCAATTAACAAAACTATGATTATTATAAAAATTTTAAGAAGTCAATAAAAGCTAAATCCCCGCGCCCGCACCTCAGAAAACGACAAAACTTATAAAAATCGAACAATTCTGATACCATTTGGTCATTCAAATCATCATTTTATATTTTTGAAAGATTTCACAATTTTCCCCAAATTTTCTTTTAGGTTCTCATGAATTTGATATTAATTCTAAGATATAGTTACAAAATATAGTTGGAAGTTAATTAGAGATACTTACCCAATTATTTGGAGACGTTTTTGTCTTTGGAAAATCGCCTATGGAGGTTTAGGGTTTGAGAAAATTAAAAAATTGGTGAATATCTCATCAAAAACCTCACTTAATTCAGATGGCGCATTTGCAACCCAGGGATTGCAATTTGCGAACAAAGCGGGGCTGGCAAGAGTCGCATTTGTAACTCGGCATCGAAAATGCGATAAAGAAGTTTGCATTTGCGAACACACCAGAAACCAACAATTTTTTTCGACACGAAAATGAGCATAACTTCGTCATACGATGTTCAAATTCGATGATTTTTTTATTACGGCTCCATAATTTTGATACGAATCTAGTGGTTCAAAAAACACTAAATTTGGATCCCATTTGATCAATGTGGTATTATTGTTTCTTGAAGAAACGATGATGAAGCATCCAAAAACAAGTGCAACATAGTCTAAACCTATTCGAAACTCACCCAAGCCCTCGGGGCTCCAAAACAAACATGCACACAAGTTTAATATATCATAAGGACTTGCTCATATGATTAAATCATCAAAATAACATCAATAACTATGAACTTAACCTCAAAACTCATGATTTTTTAACTTTTCTGCCGGACGTCCAAATCACGTCAAATAAGTGTCGATTCTCACAAAATTTCATAGATAGCACTTAAATATCATAACAAACTTGTATCAGGATCCGGAAGCAAAATACAGACCCAACAATAAAGAGTTCAAACATTAATTTATTTCTTTATTTCGTTTAAAAAACAACACAATAATTTTCTTCAAAAAATATTTTCTAAGGCTAGGCACCTCAGAATTCAATTCCGAGCATACGCCCAAGTCTTATATTTTACCGCGGACCTCCCGGTATTGTTGTAACATAGATCCCGATCCATTTATCAAAAATATTGACCAAAGTCAACTAAAAACAAAATTTTAACTCTAGAAATTACTATATTTTTCATATTTTCACATATAAGCTTTTCGATTTCACGCTCGGACTGTGCAAGCAAGACCATACATATAATATGAAGCTACATGTGACCTCAAACAGTCGAACTGGATGAAATTGCTCACGACCAGTCGGGTCGTTACAACTATAGTGGCTTTGATTTGTGTATAGTATTTGTCTTCTCCTTAGGGATTTCAATACCAATTTCAAGATCTGTGGTCTCATTTCCATCTTTGTTCAGCTCCTTTACATTTTCCCTTTTCTTTGCTAAATTGATGTCATCGGTACTCTGTTTAGGGTTAGCCGTGTTTACTGTTCCATTGTCTTTTTCCCCAAATCTAGCAGCCACAGCATTGCCAGTTTGTCCTATTGTCTCCGCTGCACTAAGGTTCAATTTCCTGCTCGCTCCAGTAGCAATTGAAGTGATCCTTCTTCACTCATAATCATCACCATCATTTGGTGCTCCAGTGGTATCGTCTCTTTTGCTTGAGGTAGAATTGATTTCCTAGGTTGAGACCTAGTACTTACTAAGCTTCCAAAAATAATAATAGGATATTTCTTTGGCTTTCCTTGTCTATAACCTCGGCCTCTCCCATGGGAGCCGCGACTAGCGTAGGTTAGTTAACGTGCACCGGGAGCATGAGAGTGAAGCAATGCCAAAGTGATAAACTTCAGTTATATGATCTATCAAAAGTATCTTTTTGATGCGTTTTCTGACCTTCTAGGTTCGGTTAATGTGAGTATTATGTACATGCTTCACTTAGATGTGGGAAAGCTGTAGAGTCTCAGATTTTCATGTGCTATAGCCCACGCCTTCTTCATGGGTCCAATCCACCAAATATGGCTCGCCTAAAATTATTTTGTCCCATAAATATATATCCTAATGAACAATAGACTCCGGCTCGCCATGACAATTACTCATTTTTCACGTTTTACGGCCATAAAATAAGAATTCTGCCTGATTCCCGGATTTTCATGTGGTATAGCCCACACCTTCTTCATGGGTTTGGGTCACTAGACCCAAATAACCTTCAACTTTTTCAGCCCTTCAAAAACATCCTAAGGAACTATAGTAACCATCTCGCCATGATGGTTACTCATTTTTTGTTGTTTTACGGCTATAAAAATGGAATTTGCCTGATTCCCGTATTTTTGTGTACTATAGACCACACCTTTTGCATGGGCCATGCTACCGGACAAGAAAATGCTTAAAATTTTGCCGCCCCATTAAAAATATCCTAAAGAACAATAATTACCGCCTCACCATGGCCGTTACTTAGGGTTTCAGGGCCATAAAACAGGAATTTCGCCCGATTCCAAGATTTTTCCAATGCTATAAGCCACACCTTCTACACGGGCCAAGGACATTGCCCAAGGAACAATAGTCACTGCTTCGCCATGAGCGTTACTCTTTTTGGCATTTTAGAGCCATAAAATTGAAATTCTACCCGATTCTCAAATTTACTTATGTTATAGTCCATGCCTTCTAAATTGGCCAGGACCACTAGACCCGTATGGCCTAAAATTTTTCTGCCCCATCAAAAGCGTTCTAGGGAACAATAGTCACCACTTTGCCATGACCGTTACTCGTGTTTTTATTTTTTTAGGGCCATATAATCGAAATTCTATCTGTTTCTTAAATTTTCGTTTTCTATAGCCCACGCTTTCTGCAAGGGCCAGGGCCACCAGACAAGGATTGCCTAAAATATCAAATAAATCCTAAGGAGAAATAGTCACCACCTCGCCACGGCTGTTACGTGTCATTTAGAGGTTTAGGGTCATAAAACCATAATTCTGTGTGTATCCCAGGTAACCGTATGCTATAGCCCACACCTTCTTCTTGGGCATTGGCCACCAGACCTGGATCGCCTATAATTTCTCGAGACCATCAAAAACATTTTATGTAACAATAGTCACTACCTCTCCATGATCGTTACTCATATTTTCATGTGTTAGTGTCATAAAAGTGGAATTCTGCCTGATTCCCTCATTTTGTTTGTTGTAGCCTATACCTTCTTCATGGACTCGGTCACCAGAACCAGATCACCTAAAATATTTTAGCCTATTAAATATGACCTAAGGAATAATAGTCACCACCTCTCCATGACCGTTACTCGTTTTTAGTGTTTTAGGACCATAAAACTGAAATTCCGTCTGATTCCCAAATTTTTGGGTGCTATAACTCACACCTTCTGCATGGGTCCGAGCCACTGGACTCAGAAATGCCTTAATGTTTTCTGGCCCATAAAAAATATCCTAAGTAACAATAGTCATTGCCTCTCCATTATTGTTACTCGTTTTTTGTCACTTTAGGACCATAAAATCGAAATTCCGCCTGATTCTCAAATTTCCGTGTGCTATATAGCCCACTCCTTCTTCATGGGTCTGCGTCACTGGACCCGGATCTCATAGATTTTTCCATCCCATAAAAACATTCTATGAAATAATAGTCTCCACCTCGCCATGATCATTACTCAATTTTTGGCGTTTTAGGGCTCTAAAACTATTACTCCGCCTAATTTTCAAATTTTTATGTGTTATTATAGCCCACGCTTTCTACATGGGCCTAGGCCATCGGACGTAGGTCTCCTAATATTTTGTTGGCCCATAAAAAACGTCATGAATGTTACTTATTTCTTGGCATTTAAGGGCCATAAAAATACAATTCCACCTTATTCACATTTTTTATGTGCTATACCTCACACATTCTGCATGCACCCGGGCCACCGGATCCGGATTGCCAAAACATATTTTTGCCCATAAAAAAATCCTAAGGAATAATTCATTTCCCCACCATAACGGTTACTTATATTTTGGCGTTTTAGGGCCATAAAATTTGAATTCCATTCGATTCCTAGATTTTTGTATGCTATATGCCGCACGTTCTTTATAGGCCAGGGCCACCAGACCCGGATCGCCAAATATTTTTTTGGCCCATCAAAAAACATCCTAAGGAGAAATATTCATCACATCACCATGGCCGTTAATGGTTTTTTGTATTTTAGGGTCATAAAACTGGTGTTCGCCTAATTTCCAAATTTTCGTGTGCTATAGCCCATGCCTTCTTTGTAGGCCCGGACACCATACCTGGATTGCCTAAAAGAAATTTGGTCCAGCAAAAATGTCCTAAGGAACGATAGTCACCACTTTGCCATGATTGTTACTTATTATTTTGCGTTATAGGGTCATAAAATTGGAATTCCGTCCAATTCCCAGAGTTTTGCGTGCTATAGCCCACAGCTTATGCATTGGCCCGAGCCAACGGACCCCGATTGCCTTCAATTTTACCAGCCCATCTAAAACATACTAAGGAAGTATTCAATGCCTCTCCATGACTATTACTCAGTTTTTGGTATTTTAGGGCCATAATATTGGAGTTTCGTCCGATCCCCAAATTTTTATGCTATATAACCCACACCTTCTGCATGAGTATGTACCATCAGACTCGAATCGCATACTTTTTTTTGGTCCATAAAATACATCCTAAGGATCACTAGTCACCACCTCTCCATGAGTGTTACACGATTTTAGGCATTTTAGGGTTTTAAAATTAGAATTCCGCCTAATTCCCGAATTTTCACGTTTTATAGCCCATGTCTTTTGCAAAGGCCCGGGCCACCGGACTCGCATCATCTAAAAACTTTTCGGCCCATAAAAAAAGTCATGAGTAACAATAGTCACTGCCTTACCATGACTATTGTGAGCACGTGATTTTTGCCTTACTCGAGAAGTACTCCCAGAAAATTCAAAAAAAATAAAAATAGTTTCGTGTTGGGCATGCTTTGTGTGATTTTGTGTTTTGTGTGCACGTTTATTTATTTAAATTAAAAATACAACAAATATATGCTAGGCTTTGCATTTTCAGCATTTGATATCGAAGTCACGTGATTTACATTTTTGGGTGATATGTAATCGTGTGCGTTAATTGTAGTAAAAAACAGCGGTGTTATAGGTTGGTATATATACATATGTGTGTATATATATATATATGTATGTATATATACATATATATATATATATACATACACATATGTACATAATACATCATGAAGATCCGAGTTGGGCCAATTTTAGTCTAAAAGTCAGGCCCAAGTGAATTGCTTCTGATCTGGCCCAAATATCCGTCCAGCTTCAGCCTATGTAACGTTTGATCTGGACCGTTGGATTTTATTATCCAACGGCCCAGATTAATCCGTTAATTCCAAAATTCAGCCAGCTTAGGACTTAACCAAACGGCACCGTTTGGTTTAAGTGAGAGGATCCTGATCGTTGATCAAGTTTGATCCAACGATCAGGATTTAACTACTCAAAACATATATAAGCTCCTTTCCATACCCCGCCCCCCCAAGCCAGACCCCCCCTCTCCCTTCTTCTCCCTCAGGAGCTCTCAAATCCCCGGCGTAACGCCGCCGTGCGCCGCCCGCCGGAAATCGCCTCACGGCGGTTCCGGTAGGCCAATCAAACCCAAACCAATGCCAAAATCTTCCCCTCGCCTCACTCATTACGAATCCAGCCTCCCTTTACCTCGAATCACTCCAGAACTCCTCGAATCTTCATTTGAAGATTCGAGTCAACTCGAACTTACGCCAAATCACCCCAAACTCACCCCAAACCCTCACATGACCTCCCTCGTACCCCCGCCGGCATTGGTTTGCTTCGAATCTAACCAGAAATACAAAAACCCCAAATCCCACCCTCAAGAACCCTAAACTTAAAATGGTCGAATTAGGCCAAATTAATCGAGGTTTTGGGGTCCAATGGACTTTATTCGGGGTGTTCTCGGTCGAGAACACTTCGATTAAGGTCTATCCGACCTCAAAATGGGCAAGCCGAGTTCGAACTTGGGTCATTCTGATTCCTGAGGTATTTTTTTCTTTCATTTTTTGTTTGTTGTTGTTGTTTTGATTGTTGGTTTTGGTAATATCTTGTTACATGTATAATCTACCGCATTTGGACCTTCTTACTGTCGTCTTTCAAATTTACTCTGCCCCTCCCCAACAGACCTTCTATTTGGTCGGTTTCTTTCTGATTATTTGTTAATTGTAATGGCTTTGTACGATTGATTGATTTAAGGTCGTCAAATAAGTTAGTTTGAATTGTCAACCCCCGAGTCTGCCCAAAATTTGTGAATCACTGAGTTGTCAATTAGTTTCGATTGTATGGAATGTCATTGATTAATTCTATGGTTTGGTCTTGTTAGAACACTGGTTAATGATTAATACTGCTAAGATTGATCCAAGCCACTGTTGGTTTAACAGATTTTTTGAATTATCAGTGGTGTTGGGATATAGTTGTTAGTGATTTGAATCAGAATGTTAGCATCTTAGGATTTAAAAAATGCCCTACCCATGAAATGACCTAGTGGAACCTGCTGTACAGCAGGGCACCACCAGTCCCTGCAGTCTTTGATTTAAAATAACATAACCCATACCTAGACAAGTTTAGTGGCTAAAACAGAGAATATACTGGGCTGGCAGGCAGGGTGTGGGCAGGATGGGTCTGTTGATTAGTGTATTTTTGAATTCCTGATTCTTTTGGCTTTGGGGGGGAGTTCATTTTTAACTATAAGTATAAGACACTTGAGTGATAGAGAGGACACGGACATATATACAGAAAAAGGCATACATTTTTGAAGAAGAGAGAGGAAGAAAAGATTCTGCATTTCTCTTTCTCACTGTTTCAGTCAAGTTCACTGTTCTATTGGATTAGTTTAAGGGACAAGGGGTCTGTCTTAGCTATAAAAACAGGAGGGAGATAGACTCTTAAGGGTGGTCTGAAACATTGAGGAGATACATAGACAGACATTGAAATACACAGTGAGGGTTCACAGTATACACATACCAGAATATAGATAGAGAGAGCTGGGAGGTGTAGACTGAAAGTTACTGTTCCATTGGGTTTTGTTACTGTTATCGTTTGTGGTTGTCTCTGCTGTGGTTCTTAGTTCTCAGGCTACTGCTTTGGTTTGCTTCACTGGGGTGTTCTTCTGTTGCTGTTGATTGCATCTTGGTTTTTGTTGTGTTCTATCTTTTGGGTATTGCCAGTGTTGTTGCTGTGTTGACTGCCACTATTTGTTGTTGATCTTGCTGTTGGATTTGTTGACTGGCCACTGGTTACTGTTGTTCTTCTGTTTGTTGTTGTTGCTGTGCTACTGTGGCTTTGATTGTCACTGGTCTTGTGTCACTGCTGAGATACCGCTCTTCATTCATCCATTTGTTCCTTTTCTTATCCCAGGTACACCTCTATAATTCAATAGTCCCAAACTGAAGATGTGAGATGAATGCATGAAGAATGTGAAGTTTAAGCCTGTTTTCATTTTTTTGTGTTCTTTCGGATGATGAGACGAAGTAGTTCAGTTGTTAATACTTTAGATTGTTAATAGTCCTTTTTGTGTAATTATATCGGATTGTATGAATTTGAACTTTTGAAAACATTGCTGATACTCGAGCATTATCAAATATTTGAGACTATTAGGATGATTGTTAATAGATTTGGATTTCAATTAAGCCTAGCAGGTAAAAAATTTTAGAAAGGATTCACTGATATCCCATTGTGAGAGCATTTCATTAGTTGATGGCATGAAAGCAGGTTCGAGTAAGACATGACCATTTAGATTAAATCTCAAAATAAGTAGTGTTAGTAGGTAATGAAGGTAGACTAAAATAATCCGCTAATGAGCGTTTGTAGATCAACTAATGTGAATGATTTTGTCGGAATTTGCTAGGTCACTTGAGTAAATGACATCGCTTTAAATAGCAATTTGAATAAAATTAGTAACTAATATTAGTGATGAACGTTAGCATAAAGTTCAAAATGACTTTCGTATTGCACATAGTTAACTCCATTGGCTCAATTCATCTAATACGGTTGGTTTAATTAGAGAATGGTTAGTTTGTTCTGATATTTTGTCAAATTCGTATGCTATTTATAATTTTAGTTTTAGTATTATTCGCTTGTAGAATAAGGCATAAAATAATTTCCCTTATGCAAGTTCGAGTGCAATTTCCGTTCACATTGATTTAATAACTAATAGGAGGTCCGAGCTTATAAACATGCAATAAATTAGGACCTTTTCTCTTTTATTTAGAGACGAACTTAGTAGAAAAATGTAGTCACTTTAGGATTGTCCTTTTAAAATAAACGAGACGAGCCTCGCCAAAAATACACCATTGTGGGGCCCTCGAATAATTGTCATGAAAACTTAGACTTGGAAGGACCGTCTAGTGAATTTCACGGTCCTTTTCCCAAAGTAAATAGACGATAGACTCTTTAGGCACGACTTGAAATAAAAATTACTTTCCTGAATACGGGTGTGCATTTATGTGACCCAAATCTTACTCTCGGCGGAACTGAAATACATTAGAGTCGCAGGCGTACCGGTTACGGTGCGGCTCGAAATGTGTTTTCGTAACGTCGCAATTCTTCTAAAAATAATGGCGGAGCATTAAAAGCACATAGTTAAAATATATAAAAGAATCAGATAGAAACAAAAATTGCAATTGAGCGACCGTGCTAAAACCACGGAATCCGGGAGTGCCTAACACCTTCTCCCGGGTTAACAGAATTCCTTATCCAAATTTCTAGTTTCGCAGACTGTATTACGGAGTCATAAATTTCCTCGGTTCGGGATTAAACCGGTGACTTGGAACACCATTATTTTTCCAAGTGGCGACTCAGAAATAATTAAAATAAATCCCATCTCGATTGTCCTTTAATTGGAAAAACTCTTTGCATCATTGCGGGTGCGAAAAAAAGAGGTGTGACAGCTCTGGCGACTCTGCTGGGGAATATGCCCAGAACTTCGGTTCAAGGTTTAAGAACTCGAGCTCATTTAAATTGTTATTTTGTCTATATCTGATTCTATTACATGTTTAATTAACGTGCTACATGTCTACCGCTTTGATACTAGCTGCACTGTACATACAAACTGTTATATGTTTACCGCTTTGATATTACGTGAACTGTATATAAAACTGTGCCGCAAACCCTTCACTTCTCACCCCCGGGGATGTGCTCACTGGTTGAGACTCCCTATTCTGTTAGTGTCATACCCGAAATAAGGAAGAGGCTCGGAAAGTTTCTAAGCCGGTTGGCCTTTTGGTTCCCGGAAAGGAGCTCCTTCCTCAACTCGAGTTGTCCGCTCGGGTACACAGTCTAGAACACATACCCAGGTTTTTAAACTTAGAATAACGTAACTTCATGCCGGATCCCTAGTAGGAACGCTTATTTGCATCATGTTGCATTTGACTTAGGGGACTCAACACAGGGGTTGGGTCCGTCTAGGACAGGCAACCTGAAATGAAAGACCATCTTGCCATGCCATGTTTGTTTCAAGCATTTATTCGAACTTGCATGCTGACCGGCTTTTAAATACTGAGGAGAAATGAAAAAAAAAAGGAAACAGTGTGGGTAAATAGATATTTTCAGAAAATACAAAAATGGGTCTTACCAACAAAACCAATAGTTTGTTAACAAGAGACAACGGAAGGTTGACTTTGACGACAATGGGTTTCTTAACAAAATGTGTTTTTTTTTTTTTTTTGTCGATCAATAAAAGAAAATGTGTTTTTTGACAAAATGTGTTTTCTTTGTCGGTCAATAAAGGAAAATGTATTTCTTAACAAAGTGTGTTTTGTCGGTCAATAAAAGAAATAGTTTGTCTTGACGGACCGAACTACGCGAGTTTGATTCTCACCGGAAGTGAGATACGTAGGCAACCCCCGTCGGGTCCAACTTGCCATTTTTCAGAAATATATACCAAAATCTGTAAATTTTGAAAAAACCATTGCCAGCCAAAATGATCGATTTCTTTAAATAAATGTGCAGGATGAGCACGATTCGAAATGAACCCTTTTCACTCATGACTAAAATCCCGGTACAAATACGGCTATGGTGGAATGATCTAGGCCAAGGAGGACAGGATGAGGTTAAAAAGTATTTGAAAGGTCTCACGGGTCTGCTTGAAATAAAACCCCGGGGGGACATCATAAGAGCCTTAGTCACATATTGGGACTCCGCGCACAATGTCTTTCACTTCTCGGACTTCGAGCTCACCCCAACTGTTGAGGAAATGACCGGATACATTGGAAACACCGATATACCATTGGGGCAGCAATATCTAATCGCCCCCAGGGTTGTCGCCGTACACCGGTTTTTAGACTCACTAAAGACGGCCAGGACGGTACGTAACCCGGATCTAGCACGAGGGTTTTGTACTTTGGACTTCATTTATCAAAGGTACGGTCATGCGGGAGGTTTCGACGACCCAGAAAACAAATTATGCAGCAAGGGTAATCGCCCGAAATGGGAGGAGCACAGACGAGTTGCTTTCATGATAGCCTTTTTAGGACTCGTGGTATTCCCGAGGAAAGACGGGAACATTGATATAAAGTTAGCCGGAATCGTCAGTACTTTGCTTGACCAAAGTGAGAGTACTCTTGCTCCTATGATACTGTCAGACATATATCGAGCCCTCACAATCTGCAAAGCCGGGGGAGATTTTTTCGAAGGCTGTAATTTACTGCTGCAAATGTGGATGATCGAGCACCTGTGTCGTCGCACTCAATTCTTGAGATATGGTCTAGTTGAGAAAACTTGCATAAGCGAATTCTACACAAGGATTGATAGGGTCGTCTTGCCTGAAGGAACATTGGCATGGAGGGCATACTTTCAGGCTCTCAACGCAAGCCAAATACAATGGACGTTGGGTTGGTTGCGGATAGACAGAATCGTGTACATGCCAGCAGCTAAGTCCCCCTTTCTCTTAATGGGACTTAAAAGCATTCAACCTTATGCGCCCCATCGGGTGTTGAGACAGCTCGGGAGGTGTCAGATAGTACCCAAAGAAGAAGACCTAAGTACCCATGTTATTGAAATTGGCCCCGACGGTCAATTCCCGGAAGCGAGGGTCCGCCAGATCTGGAGCAAATGCCAATATCTAGAGGCAAACACTTGTGTGCACGACCGAGCTAGAGGAGAGGTTGCACCTAGATATCTTACTTGGTACAAAGGAGAAACGTCGGGGGAAAGACCAGCCAAAAGACCTCACCTCAGGGAATTTGCTGAAGCGTCCCAAGACCAATGGGACTGGTTGGCTAAGGAAGAGGTTTACAAAACCAGGATCGGCAAGATAGAGCAACAGGTCCAAGATCTTCAATTTGAAAGGGATTTGCAAGCCGCCGCCAACGAAGGAGATAAAAAGAAGTTGGCGCAAGAAAATGACTTTCTGAGAGCTCAAATCCAGCAAATGAAAAGGGATGCTGATAGACAGTTGAGGAGTCGGGCAGACGAAAAATTGATAAAGGGTTTGAAAAGCCAAGTTGCCGATGTCCAAAGAGAATTGGAAGAGTCTAAGGCCCAAATAGTGAGGATCCGAGCTGGCTGGAGAAAGGAGGCACATCAACATGCACTTCACCTACAACGGGTAGAAGAGGATTACACTGATATCGTCACCAGTTTAAGGGAAGCAAATGTTGTCCTCAGAGAGCGGGTTTTTAAGCAAGCCCAAGATGCCAGAGCAGACCTCGACCACTGCCACAATTTGATGGCCCGACTGCAAGGACAAGTGGATAGGCTCCTAGACCAAGTCACCAACAATGCTCGAAGGTTGGGGGCGAAAAACCAGCAAATAGAGCGGCTACTCGGAGAAAGGGACATGATCAAGGATAGAATTGGAGAAATCGGGCACTATGTCACCACGAAGTGCCTAGCTTGTGAACGAATGCCCCGCGCCGACCTTTTCGCTTCAATTATGGGTTATGTTCATCGGATCATGGAAGAGTTGAGGGAACTGCACAAGGACCTCACACCGAGGCCCGCGGCAAGGCCGAATGATGCCTCGCGGGCCCCCAGGGATTTTAGGGCATTAGATTTTTGATTGAAAATGTATTTTGAAATGTTGAGTCAAGCTAGTCGGCATTTTTATCTTTACTTTCCCAAGTCAAGCATTTTCTTTTGTTTTGCTGATTGTTGTAAGACGTGTTTTGTAACTACACGGTTTTATTTGATATAAAAGTTACTGAATTTCGCCACAATCTTGTTACCAGAACTACGCTCGGTCTGATTCACGCGGGGTCGTGATACGTAGGCAATCCACATAAGATTCGACCACCACTAAAAAGAAAGAAAAAGAATCCAAAGGCTAAATAACAATAAGGCTTGCAAAGATAGTCGAAAAAAAAGAAAAAAAAAAAAAAAAAAAAAAAAAAAAAAAGAAAAAGAAAAAGAAAAAGAAAAAGAAAAAGAAAAAGGGCCGGAATGACGCATGTTAAAGAGTACACGTAGAAAGGGCTATTTGGTTAGGTGCATTGCATCCAACGTGCTATAACATATCTGTCAAACTCGGTGAACTAACAAGTTTGTTGCGTATTCCAGAAAGTTTAGCAGTTGGTTTGACAGAATATCCTGGCCAACCATCCCTACCGTACTAGATCCAAAGGACCAGTTACAGTAAGCATGTCGAGTTCCGGCAAGAGTCTCGAGGAAGAAAAGTCCGAGCTACAAATCATGAAGGAAGAAGTAGACCGGTTAAAACAACAGATAACAGAGATGCACCTGGCCTGGGCCAGGGAACAGTCTTCACCAAACCGCCCTACTCTCGCCTCAGCTCCCGAACATCCGCCCATCGATCCTTCAACAAGCGCCCCAAGCTATCCATACTTTCAGGGGGAAAATCCATATGCCACCCACATTCCACCAGCCAAACCAAATCCTCCTCCAGTCACCCCCGTTTTTGTAGCACCTCCACCTGCTCCTCTGCAAAGGCCGGCCAGCGAGCCATATGTTCAGATCCATGACAACTCTTACTATCCTCCGGAGCCTACTTTCAGGGCTCCTGAACCACAATCACATACACCTCACTGGGATAATCCGGCAGAACCGGAAAAACACTTCCAAAGTTCGGAGCACGAGGAAGTTGTCAGAAAAGTTAAAAGCCTGGAGCAGTCCTTCAGGAACATGCACGGTTTAGGCAACCAGGTCAGCGTCGCCTATAAGGATCTGTGTCCATTTCCGGACGTCCAGTTGCCAGCAGGATTTAAAATGCCCAAATTCGACCTATACGAGGGGCATGGTGACCCAGTGGCCCACCTGCGGGGGTTTTGCAGGAAAATGAGAGGGGCCGGAGGACGGGACGAGCTTCTGATAGCCTACTTCGGCCAGAGTCTGGGAGGATCGGCATTGGAGTGGTACACTAGACAGGATCCCAGTAGATGGTTCACGTGGGATGATCTGGCTCAAGCTTTTATCGGCCAGTTCCAATACAATCTTGAGATAATCCCCGACCGCCTATCATTGCTGAAAATAGAGAAGAAGCCTGCTGAAAGCTTCAGGGAATTTGGTTTCCGATGGAGGGAACAGGCGGCCAGGGTAGATCCGCCGATGAGAGAAAGCGAGATGGTGGACTACTTCTTGCAGACATTAGAGCCCACCTACTTCGGACATCTGGTAACGTCCGTAGGCAAATCATTCACCGAGGTGATAAAAATGGGGGGTATGATCGAGGAGGGTTTGAAGGCCAACAAGATCATGAGTTACTCAACACTGAAAGCCACCACTCAGGCTATCCAAAGCGGTACTGGAGGAGTACTGGGGAAAAAGAGGAGAGAGGAAGTTGCGGCCGTCGAGTCCGGGGCATGGTTCAAAAATAGAGGCCCCGCACCCCAATATAGCCCACCCCAGCTTCACCACCAAAATTACCCCCACAACCCATATAGCTACCCGCAACATTACTATCCCGCACTTGATCCTCATTTTACTGTCCACCATGCACAGTCATATCCTGCACCTCCCGCTCATGCACCATGGCGTGCACCAAACCCCCAGAATAATCATCCACCCCCAAGAGCTTACAGAAACCCCTCGGGCGCGAGTTTCCGTCCGAACCGGGCATTCAGGGGTGACAGGGCGCCGAGGCCAAAGACTTTCACTCCCTTAGGAGAGTCTTATACCAGTCTGTTCCACCGGTTGAAGCAAGTAGGTTTGCTAAATCCGGTTGAAGCTAAGTTGCCAAACCCCCTTCCGAAGAACTTGGACCATTCGGTAAATTGTGCCTACTGCTCGGGATGTCCGGGACATGATACAGAAAAGTGTTGGAGGCTGAAGACGGCCATCCAGGAGCTCATTGACACCCGCAGGATCGAGGTCCAGGCTCCAACAGAGCCCAACATCAACCAAAACCCGCTCCCAGCTCATCATGAGACCAATATGATCGAGTTGGTACGGGCGGAGGAAGGAAAGGAGAAAGCCTCTCAAACTGTAATGATGATTAGGTCTAGCGGGGCAGGAACGAGAAAAGGGCCAAGCTGTGATGAGTCGCCCAGTTGCAAGAAAAACATGCCAGGAGAGTCGGAAGCAAGAAAGGAAAGTGTGAACGAAGTACCGGTGAAGCCGGCCAAGATAGTTGTACCAGGGGCAGCAATCAAGCCCATCTTGACAGTAGCGGGCGTTCGAATGGATCCTTTCATCATCCAACCGGCAACACAACTGCCAGTAACTGATAGCCGGGCTGTCCCATGGAATTATGCTCGGATTACAACGACCTACAGAGGAAGGGAGGTGAAAGAGGAAGTTTGTGAAGCCCAAGGGTTGACCCGCTCGGGGAGATGTTTTGCCCCCGCGGAATTGAGGAAGACCACTCCGGCAGTATTGAAAAAGCCGGTCACTGATGAAGAAGCAGAAGAATTCTTGAAAAAGATGAAGCTGCATGACTACTCTGTCTTAGAGCAGTTAAAGAAGACTCCGGCACAAATATCATTGCTATCCTTGCTGATACATTCTGAAGAGCATCGGCAAGCATTGATGAAAGTCCTGAATGAGGCACATGTGCCGGATAAAATCTCAGTGAGCCATTTGGAGAAGATCACCAATCGGATCTTCGAAGCAAATCGGATCACATTCACCGATGACGAGTTGCCTGAGGAAGGCACTGAGCATAACAGGGCTTTATATCTTACGGTGAAGTGTGAAGAGGCGGTGGTTACCAAAGTCTTGGTCGATAATGGGTCCAGTGCTAACATTTGTCCTCTCTCTACACTGGGCAAATTAAAAGTAGACATCGGCAGGGTACGCGAGAACAGGGTATGTGTTCGAGGGTTCGACGGAGGAGGTAAAGCGTCGGTTGGTGACATAGTGCTAGTCTTGACAATTGGGCCAGTGGAGTTCACCATGGAATTCCAGGTGCTGGACATGGTGGTGTCATATAACCTCCTAATAGGGCGACCATGGATTCATGCCGCAAGAGCAGTTCCATCCAGCTTACACCAGCTCGTCAAGTTTGAATGGGACCAGCAGGAGATCGTCGTCCATGGAGAGAACGATCCACAATCGGGCACCATCATTCCCTTTGTTGAAACAGAAGAAGATGTTGGGCCGTGGGTGTATCAGGTCTGCGATGTGGTGCCCGCCCACCGAGTTCCGGAAGGGGAATGTATTCCCGGCGACAGAACAATTACTGCGGATGTCACGGTGGCGCATGAAATGTTGCGACATGGTTTCGTACCCGGTAAAGGGTTAGGTGCATCTCTGCAAGGAATTATACAACCGGTATCAGTGGTCGAAAACTTGGGAACCTTCGGCTTGGGATTCCAGCCAACCTCGGAGGACATCCGGCGAGCAAAGAGGAGCAAGCAGAAAACATGGGTGCTCCCAAAGCCTGTTCCACGCCTTTCCCAATCTTTTGTCAGGTCCGGAGCAAGAGGACATCCAGCGCCAAAGATTCCCGGTCCTACGATCAGGCCAGATGAAGAGTTCTTCAGGAAATTCGAGAACCTATTCACAGATGTATGTATGCTCGAGGACGGTGAAGGATCTAGTCACGCCGAGATACAATTTGTGGGATCAAAGGCAAAACTGAATAACTGGAAGGCTACTCCTCTCCCTGTCCGGAAGGAGTCTTGGTAGTTTGTCTTGGATTGTCTTTCTTTCGAAATTTTGTATTGGGGGTTTGTCCCCGGAGTAAAATCCCGTTCGTTTTGTTTATTTTTGATTTAAGTTTGCAGTTTGTTTTCCCCTTTGTACAATTCCCATCAATGAAAGTTGGTTCCTTCGTGTCTAATTTTGTTTATCTTTTCTTCTTTTTACTTTTCTGAACAGCCTTCTTGCAACTGATCTTAATGACATGGCGCACTTAAAGATTAATCAACCTAGTCTAGAAAGTCAATCGGGTTTGGAAATAATAACGCATGAAATAAGAAGTGACGAGAGTGAGTCAGAGTACGGCGATGATGAAGCCGTGGAAGAAATCGGTGAAGAATTAAGTCACTTCGAGGAAAAGCCCAAACCGAACTTAAATGATACCGAGGCCGTTAATCTAGGGAATGCTGATGACGTCAAAGAAACCCGGATAAGCGTCCATATTGAACCCAATCTGAGAGAAGAATTGATCAAAACACTCACGGAGTTTAAAGATATTTTCGCATGGTCGTACGACGACATGCCAGGACTCAGCACTGATCTAGTGGTTCATAGATTACCCACTGATCCGGCATATCCTCCCGTCAAGCAAAAGCCGCGGAAATTCAAGACGGAGATGAGTGTGAAGATTAAGGAGGAGGTAACCAAGCAGTTGCAGGCGAAAGTCATTCGTGTCACCCGATACCCTGAATGGTTGGCCAACGTAGTACCGGTGCCAAAGAAAGACGGAAAGATCAGGGTATGCGTGGACTATCGCAATCTCAACAAGGCAAGCCCTAAGGATAATTTCCCACTTCCCAATATCCATATCCCTGATTGATAATTGCGCCGGACGCGAGATTGGATCCTTTGTGGACTGTTATGCGGGATATCATCAGATTTTGATGGATGAAGAAGACGCAGAAAAGACGGCTTTTATCACACCATGGGGGACTTATTGCTACCGAGTGATGCCGTTCGGTTTGAAGAATGCAGGGGCAACCTATATGAGGGCGATGACTACGGTATTCCATGACATGATACACAAGGAAATCGAGGTGTACGTGGATGATGTGATCATAAAATCTAGGCGTCAAGAAGACCATGTTGCTGACCTCAGGAAGTTCTTTCAAAGACTCCGAAGGTACGACATCAAGCTTAATCCGGCCAAATGTGCATTCGGAGTTCCGTCAGGAAAGTTGCTAGGATTCATCGTCAGCCGACGGGGCATTGAGTTGGACCCATCCAAAATCAAGTCCATTCAGGAGTTAGCCCCGCCGAAGAATAAAACAGAGGTAATGAGTCTGTTGGGAAGGTTGAATTACATCAGTAGGTTTATTGCCCAGCTTACGGCAACTTGTGAACCCATATTCCGCCTATTGAAGAAAGACGCTGCGATAGAATGGACGGCAGAATGTCAGGAAGCGTTTGACCGGATCAAAGGGTATCTGTCAAATCCACCCGTACTAGTTCCGCCTGAGCCAGGTAGACCCCTGATTCTTTATCTGACGGTCTTGGAGAATTCGTTTGGCTGCGTACTGGGGCAGCATGATCTTACCGGCAGGAAGGAACGGGCCATTTACTACCTCAGTAAGAAGTTCACAGTCCACGAGGTCAAGTACACTCATCTAGAAAAGACATGTTGCGCCCCGACTTGGGTAGCCCAAAAGCTGAAACACTACTTGTCTTCTTACACCACTTACCTCATTTCGCGGTTGGATCCGTTGAAGTATATTTTCCAGAAACCCATGCCTACAGGGAGGTTAGCAAAGTGGCAAATATTACTTACGGAATTCGACATCATATACGTGACAAGGACGGCTATGAAAGCTCAAGCCCTAGCCGATCACTTAGCTGAAAATCCCGTTGATGACGAATACGAACCTTTGAGGACGTATTTTCCAGATGAGGAAGTATTGCAGATCGAGGGGTTGGAACTAACCAAGGATCCAGGATGGAAGCTCTTCTTCGATGGAGCGGCAAACGCAAAAGGAGTCGGAGTAGGAGCCTGTGCTCATATCTGAAACAGGACATCATTATCCTGTTACTGCTCAACTGCGTTTTCATTGCACCAACAATATGGCCGAGTACGAGGCATGTATCTTGGGGTTGCGATTAGCGGTGGACATGGACGTACAGGACGTCTTGGTCTTGGGGGACTCGGACCTTCTGGTACATCAGATTCAGGGAGAATGGGAAACCAGAGATTTAAAGCTTATCCCATATCGTCGGTGTTTGCATGATTTGACCAAACGCTTTCGATCGGTAGAGTTCAGGCACATCCCAAGGATGCATAATGAGGTTGCCGACGCGTTGGCTACTTTAGCATCAATGCTACATCACCCGGACAAGGTTCGTGTCGATCCGTTACATATCCATGTCCGGAATCAACATGCTTATTGTAATGTAATAGAGGAAGAGGTGGATGGTGAACCGTGGTTTCATGATGTCAAGGAATACCTCAGGTTAGGAGTATACCCAGAGCAAGCAACTGGAGATCAAAAGCGAGCTATTCGGCGGTTGGCGAACGGATTTTTCCTTAGTGGAGGGGTGCTGTACAAAAGAGCCCCAGACTTGGGATTATTGAGATGCATAGATGCAAGTCAAGCCACAACAGTTATGACGGATATACACTCGGGAGTTTGCGGACCACACATGAGCGGATACGTATTGGCAAAGAAGATTCTTCGAGCAGGATATTATTGGCTCACTATGGAGCGGGATTGTATAAGTTTCGTGCGAAGATGCCATCGGTGTCAGATACACGGAGATTTGATTCATTCTCCGCCGACTGAATTGCATACAATGTCCGCACCATGGCCGTTTGTCGCATGGGGTATGGATGTTATTGGACCTATCGAGCCTGCAGCTTCCAACGGTCACAGGTTCATTCTGGTAACGATTGATTATTTTACCAAGTGGGTGGAGGCCAAAACATTCAAATCAGTGACCAAGAAGGCAGTAGTGGACTTCGTACACTCCCACATCATTTGTAGGTTTGGAATTCCAAAGATGATCATTACAGATAACGGTGCAAATCTTAACAGTGGATTGATGAAAGAGGTATGTCAACAGTTCAAGATTACACACCGAAATTCCACACCGTATCGCCCAAAAGCAAATGGTGCGGTTGAGGCAGCAAACAAGAATATAAAGAAGATATTGAGAAAGATGGTAGAAGGGTCTAGGCAATGGCATGAAAAGTTACCATTTTCACCGTTGGGTTATCGCACTACCGTCCGGACCTCGGTAGGTGCAACTCCTTACTTGTTGGTATACGGGACCGAAGCAGTAATACCCGCAGAAGTTGAAATTCCATCCCTCCGAATTGTCGCTGAAGCTGAGATTGATGACGACGAGTGGGTCAAAACCCGATTGGAGCAATTGAGCTTGATCGATGAAAAGAGATTGACAGCAGTATGTCACGGCCAATTGTATCAAAGGAGAATGGCGAGAGCATACAACAAGAAGGTACGTCCCAGGAGATTTGAAGTGGGACAGCATGTGCTGAAGAGAGTTCTACCCCATCAGGCCGAGGCGAAAGGCAAGTTCGCCCCAAATTGGCAGGGACCTTTTGTGGTGACTAGAGTATTATCCAACGGCGCCCTATGTTTGACTGATGTCGAGGGAAGATGCACCGACATGGCTATCAATTCTGATGCAGTTAAGAGATATTATGTGTAATTCTTTGATGCATGTGTTAACGTTTGGTTTCGTTCGTGTGTATTTGGCATTTTTCAGAGAATGAAATGACAGAGGCAATTTTTCTGCTACCCAAACACTTTAACCTTTGTTTCCCCATTTTGAGCCTTAATTATTCTTTCATATACCCTCTTTCGGAATCATCAAGGAAGATGTGTAACAGAATAGAAAAGAAACAAAGAAGTAATACAAGAAAAAGTGAACTACGTTCGACCTGATTCCTCAAGAAGGATACGTAGGCGCCACACGGCTCGGTCATAATAAAATAAAAATCAAAAATCCCCCAAGCAATAAAACTGGGGCAGAAGTCATTGTTTCGTTTGAAAGATAGTGTGGATTCCGGAAGTTGTAATAAGCTAACCGCTGAGGCTAAACCCTTTCCTTCAGCCTCACGCGCAGAAACCATATTAAGAACCAGAAAGACCTCTCGATCAGTATTTGAAAAGTGCCAAGTCATGTGAATGAAGGCCAAGGGTGACATCCCGACCCTCGATTGAATCCAGGATGCACAAGCCGAAAGGGGATAACGCTCTAGAGGGAATCTCAGGGGTGATACCCCGCCGCAGTGAAAGAAAGCATAAATGAGAGAGTCTTAACGGTGAAAACCCTCGCGGGCACCTTAAGGCGAAGGAAGTTGAGAGAAGCAAAATGAGAGAGTCTTACGGTGAAAACCTTTACGGGCACCTTAAGGCGACGGAAGTTGAGAAAAGTAAAATGAGAGAGTCTTAACGGTGAAAACCCTCGCGGGCACCTTAAGGCGAAGGAAGTTGAGAGAAGTAAAATGAGAGAGTCTTACGGTGAAAACCTTTACGGGCACCTTAGGGCGACGGGAGATAGAGAAAAATGAGAGAATCTCACCAGTGAAAACCCTTTGAAGGGCACGGTGAGGTGGCAGGATGAGATGGTTACAAGATGTCTGCATGAGACAAGGTTGGGACATCCGTTTTACCTCTAGCAGGACGCGGTATCAGAAAGTGATTGACATGAATAGACTGGGTAGTTTAATCTCAAAGGCGCGGCATAACATTGGATCAGGCACACATTCAGATAAGTTTTCCTATTTTTAAGTTCAGAAAAGTTTTTCTCTTCTTTTGTCAATTGCGGTAGTCTTTTCTTTTCTTTTCTTTCATTTTCGAAAAATTGATTTTTTTAAAAAAGCTTACTACCAAGTCTCCCAAAGCAGTATATTGAAAGTGAATAGGCATGGAACAAGGCAATGAGACAGAAGTCGTTACGATAGTGAGATTGGGATGACAGGCTGAGTGGAAGGTTCGCAAGAACTATGGAGTATGATGGACACATGTGGCATGTCCGAAAGGTGATTCCACGCAACAGATCACCGGCTAAAAGAATCGGACCAAACCAAAGAGTGGAATAAAAGATGAGAGGTCGTTCGTGGAAAAAGCATCTTCCCAAGCAAGCGTCAACGTCGTCCTCAAAGTTCGAGAGAGGCCAAGCAGCTGAAAGAGAATGGCCTCAACAAGAGTGGCACGACCACTCGCGGCGTTTTGAAACTAACAATTTTTCTTTGATTTAAAGCAGGAAAAGAGGGTCCGACGGCAGAAAAGCATACCGTCCAGAAGTTTATCACACTGGGGCAGAAAGTTTTCTCCGGTTGCGAAAATTTTCTGGAAAGCAAGACTCAGAGGATAAAGGTAGAAAGCAACACAAGATGGGGTGATCTTTGAGCCTGGTATCATCCCCAGCAGTTATGGGAAAAAGAAAAAAATGGCTTCGAGATTCCCCCAGCAGTATTACATCCTATAATTTGATCAAGGAAACAAAAGCGTGAGTCCCAGAAGAGGTAGGGGAAGAAGGAAGAGAATGAGGGGTGAAGGAAACAAAGAATACTTCCTCAGCAGCATCACCCCCAGCAGGCGGGTAAACAGTTCCAAAAATATCCCCAGCAGCCAGAAGAAAAGTAATACGACCGGGGGAAAGCAATTCCGAGACAGGATAATTCAGAAGAAAAGGTGGTCCGAGAGGCAATGCAGGAAGAAGGAAATGGTACAAGAGGCAAGGAAGGTAATCAAGATAGGATGAAATCAGTGAAGTTGTAGTTGAAGTCAGGAAGCCCGCCTGGAGAACGGAGTGGCGATTTAATTTTGAAGTAGTTGAAGTCAGGAAGCCCGCCTGGAGAATGGAGTGGCGATTTAATTTTGAAGTAGTAGTTGAAGTCGGGAAGCCCGCCTGGAGAATGGAGTGGCGATTTAATGTCGAAGTTGTAGTTGAAGTCAGGGAGCCCGCCTGGAGAATGGAGTGGCGATTTTATTTTGAAGTAGTAGTTGAAGTCAGGAAGCCCGCCCGGAGAATGGAGTGGCGATTTAATTTTGAAGTAGTAGTTGAAGTCGGGAGCCCGCCCGGAGAATGGAGTGGCGATTTTATTTTGAAGTAGTAGTTGAAGTCAGGGAAGCCCGCCGGGAGAATGGAGTGGCGATTTAATTTTGAAGTAGTAGTTGAAGTCGGGGAGCCCGCCCGGAGAATGGAGTGGCGATTTTATTTTGAAGTAGTAGTTGAAGTCGGAAGCCCGCCCGGAGAATGGAGTGGCGATTTAATTTTGAAGTTGTAGTTGAAGTCGGGAAGCCCGCCTGGAGAATGGAGTGGCGATTTTATTTTGAAGTAGTAGTCGAAGTCAGGGAGCCCGCCGGGAGAATGGAGTGGCGATTTTATTTTGAAGTAGTAGTTGAAGTCAGGGGAGCCCGCCCGGAGAATGGAGTGGCGATTTTATTTTTGAAGTAGTAGTTGAAGTCGGGAAGCCCGCCCGGAGAATGGAGTGGCGATTTAATTTTGAAGTAGTAGTCGAAGTCGGGAGCTCGCCTGGAGAATGGAGTGGCGATTTAATTTCGAAGTAGTAGTTGAAGTCAGGGAGCCCGCTCGGAGAATGGAGTGGCAAGCTGTTTTGAGTTGGTAGAGGAAAGCGGTAGAATGTAACGGAAATCCCCGGCATGAATCCAAGTTCGTAAGCAAAGGGAGGCAACAAGGATCAGAACAGATAGACTCAGATTGTGAAGGAGAATAGTTCAAAGATCGTAAAGAAGGAGGTAATGGTCGGAGTTCGGCAATCAAGATAGGCCGAAATAACAACTGACAGAAGAGAAGAAGCGTAGAAGAAACACCAAGTCAGACAGGATGGCAAGGAGCGCGACAAGATCAAGTTACAAGGATAGATAAGAACTTGTAGTAATATAACTTAGTCTAGCTTCTTGTTTTGGTTTCTTAGCGCAGTATAACAAGGAAATCAGCTAAGCAGTGGTAACAGCAGTAACAACGGCAACAGCAGTAACAGCGAGATCGCAACAGGCATGGTAGTCCCAGCTACCAGAACTTCCCGAACTACATTGACCTGATTCCCTTTTAGCCAGGGATATGTAGGAGACCTTTGAAGCAAGGTTCGGTCAAAACTTTTCCAAAATGCTTCATACGGAGTGTTCGGATGGGCAAAAATCGCTTATATCCGCTCATTTATCTTTGCACGAAAACTCTGCGTGTTTACGCGCAAAGAGGGGCAGCTGTGAGCACGTGATTTTTGCCTTACTCGAGAAGTACTCCCAGAAAATTCAAAAAAAATAAAAATAGTTTCGTGTTGGGCATGCTTTGTGTGATTTTGTGTTTTGTGTGCACGTTTATTTATTTAAATTAAAAATACAACAAATATATGCTAGGCTTTGCATTTTCAGCATTTGATATCGAAGTCACGTGATTTACATTTTTGGGTGATATGTAATCGTGTGCGTTAATTGTAGTAAAAAACAGCGGTGTTATAGGTTGGTATATATATATATGTGTGTATATATATATATATGTATGTATATATACATATATATATATATATACATACACATATGTACATAATACATCATGAAGATCCGAGTTGGGCCAATTTTAGTCTAAAAGTCAGGCCCAAGTGAATTGCTTCTGATCTGGCCCAAATATCCGTCCAGCTTCAGCCTATGTAACGTTTGATCTGGACCGTTGGATTTTATTATCCAACGGCCCAGATTAATCCGTTAATTCCAAAATTCATCCAGCCTA
This sequence comes from Nicotiana noctiflora, assembly GCA_032618575.1. Lineage (NCBI taxonomy): Eukaryota > Viridiplantae > Streptophyta > Magnoliopsida > Solanales > Solanaceae > Nicotiana > Nicotiana noctiflora. The sequence continues at coordinate 63,005 of JASVEL010003338.1, forward strand.
GGACTTAACCAAACGGCACCGTTTGGTTTAAGTGAGAGGATCCTGATCGTTGATCAAGTTTGATCCAACGATCAGGATTTAACTACTCAAAACATATATAAGCTCCTTTCCATACCCCGCCCCCCCAAGCCAGACCCCCCCTCTCCCTTCTTCTCCCTCAGGAGCTCTCAAATCCCCGGCGTAACGCCGCCGTGCGCCGCCCGCCGGAAATCGCCTCACGGCGGTTCCGGTAGGCCAATCAAACCCAAACCAATGCCAAAATCTTCCCCTCGCCTCACTCATTACGAATCCAGCCTCCCTTTACCTCGAATCACTCCAGAACTCCTCGAATCTTCATTTGAAGATTCGAGTCAACTCGAACTTACGCCAAATCACCCCAAACTCACCCCAAACCCTCACATGGCCTCCCTCGTACCCCCGCCGGCATTGGTTTGCTTCGAATCTAACCAGAAATACAAAAGCCCCAAATCCCACCCTCAAGAACCCTAAACTTAAAAGGGTCGAATTAGGCCAAATTAATCGAGGTTTTGGGGTCCAATGGACTTTATTCGGGGTGTTCTCGGTCGAGAACACTTCGATTAAGGTCTATCCGACCTCAAAATGGGCAAGCCGAGTTCGAACTTGGGTCATTCTGATTCCTGAGGTATTTTTTTCTTTCATTTTTTGTTTGTTGTTGTTGTTTTGATTGTTGGTTTTGGTAATATCTTGTTACATGTATAATCTACCGCATTTGGACCTTCTTACTGTCGTCTTTCAAATTTACTCTGCCCCTCCCCAACATACCTTCTATTTGGTCGGTTTCTTTCTGATTATTTGTTAATTGTAATGGCTTTGTACGATTGATTGATTTAAGGTCGTCAAATAAGTTAGTTTGAATTGTCAACCCCCGAGTCTGCCCAAAATTTGTGAATCACTGAGTTGTCAATTAGTTTCGATTGTATGGAATGTCATTGATTAATTCTATGGTTTGGTCTTGTTAGAACACTGGTTAATGATTAATACTGCTAAGATTGATCCAAGCCACTGTTGGTTTAACAGATTTTTTGAATTATCAGTGATGTTGGGATATAGTTGTTAGTGATTTGAATCAGAATGTTAGCATCTTAGGATTTAAAAAATGCCCTACCCATGAAATGACCTAGTGGAACCTGCTGTACAGCAGGGCACCACCAGTCCCTGCAGTCTTTGATTTAAAATAACATAACCCATACCTAGACAAGTTTAGTGGCTAAAACAGAGAATATACTGGGCTGGCAGGGTGTGGGCAGGATGGGTCTGTTGATTAGTGTATTTTTGAATTCCTGATTCTTTTGGCTTTGGGGGGGAGTTCATTTTTAACTATAAGTATAAGACACTTGAGTGATAGAGAGGACACGGACATATATACAGAAAAAGGCATACATTTTGAAGAAGGGAGAGGAAGAAAAGATTCTGCATTTCTCTTTCTCACTGTTTCAGTCAAGTTCACTGTTCTATTGGATTAGTTTAAGGGACAAGGGGTCTGTCTTAGCTATAAAAACAGGAGGGAGATAGACTCTTAAGGGTGGTCTGAAACATTGAGGAGATACATAGACAGACATTGAAATACACAGTGAGGGTTCACAGTATACACATACCAGAATATAGATAGAGAGAGCTGGGAGGTGTAGACTGAAAGTTACTGTTCCATTGGGTTTTGTTACTGTTTCGTTTGTGGTTGTCTCTGCTGTGGTTCTTAGTTCTCAGGCTACTGCTTTGGTTTGCTTCACTGGGGTGTTCTTCTGTTGCTGTTGATTGCATCTTGGTTTTTGTTGTGTTCTATCTTTTGGGTATTGCCAGTGCTGTTGCTGTGTTGACTGGCCACTGGTTATTGTTGTTCTTCTGTTTGCTGTTGTTGCTGTGCTACTGTGGCTTTGATTGTCACTGGTCTTGTGTCACTGCTGAGATACCGCTCTTCATTCATCCATTTGTTCCTTTTCTTATCCCAGGTACACCTCTATAATTCAATAGTCCCAAACTGAAGATGTGAGATGAATGCATGAAGAATGTGAAGTTTAAGCCTGTTTTCATTTTTTTGTGTTCTTTCGGATGATGAGATGAAGTAGTTCAGTTGTTAATACTTTAGATTGTTAATAGTCCTTTTTGTGTAATTATATCGGATTGTATGAATTTGAACTTTTGAAAACATTGCTGATACTCGAGCATTATCAAATATTTGAGACTATTAGGATGATTGTTAATAGATTTGGATTTCAATTAAGCCTAGCAGGTAAAAAATTTAGAAAGGATTCACTGATATCCCATTGTGAGAGCATTTCATTAGTTGATGGCATGAAAGCAGGTTCGAGTAAGACATGACCATTTAGATTAAATCTCAAAATAAGTAGTGTTAGTAGGTAATGAAGGTAGACTAAAATAATCCGCTAATGAGCGTTTGTAGATCAACTAATGTGAATGATTTTGTCGGAATTTGCTAGGTCACTTGAGTAAATGACATCGCTTTAAATAGCAATTTGAATAAAATTAGTAACTAATATTAGTGATGAACGTTAGCATAAAGTTCAAAATGACTTTCGTATTGCACATAGTTAACTCCATTGGCTCAATTCATCTAATACGGTTGGTTTAATTAGAGAATGGTTAGTTTGTTCTGATATTTTGTCAAATTCGTATGCTATTTATAATTTTAGTTTTAGTATTATTCGCTTGTAGAATAAGGCATAAAATAATTTCCCTTATGCAAGTTCGAGTGCAATTTCCGTTCACATTGATTTAATAACTAATAGGAGGTCCGAGCTTATAAACATGCAATAAATTAGGACCTTTTCTCTTTTATTTAGAGACGAACTTAGTAGAAAAATGTAGTCACTTTAGGATTGTCCTTTTAAAATAAACGAGACGAGCCTCGCCAAAAAATACACCATTGTGGGGCCCTCGAATAATTGTCATGAAAACTTAGACTTGGAAGGACCGTCTAGTGAATTTCACGGTCCTTTTCCCAAAGTAAATAGACGATAGACTCTTTAGGCACGACTTGAAATAAAAATTACTTTCCTGAATACGGGTGTGCATTTATGTGACCCAAATCTTACTCTCGGCGGAACTGAAATACATTAGAGTCGCAGGCGTACCGGTTACGGTGCGGCTCGAAATGTGTTTTCGTAACGTCGCAATTCTTCTAAAAATAATGGCGGAGCATTAAAAGCACATAGTTAAAATATATAAAAGAATCAGATAGAAACAAAAATTGCAATTGAGCGACCGTGCTAAAACCACGGAATCCGGGAGTGCCTAACACCTTCTCCCGGGTTAACAGAATTCCTTATCCAAATTTCTAGTTTCGCAGACTGTATTACGGAGTCATAAATTTCCTCGGTTCGGGATTAAACCGGTGACTTGGAACACCATTATTTTTCCAAGTGGCGACTCAGAAATAATTAAAATAAATCCCATCTCGATTGTCCTTTAATTGGAAAAACTCTTTGCATCATTGCGGGTGCGAAAAAAAGAGGTGTGACAACTATTACTCATACCTATTGAAATGCCACTATAAACTTCTAGCACACGATCGGCTAGCTACAGGTCAGCTTCGGTTCTAGGCAAAGATCCGCCAGTAGGATTTCCTATCCCAGTTCCCATTTAACATTCATTCAAAGTATTCTTCGGGATATAAAACTTAAATTCCATCCGATTCAGAGATTTTTGTGTTCTATAGCTCACACCTTCTCATGGTTCTGGGTCGCTAGACCTGGATCACCATATATTTCTCCAGCCTTAAAAAATATCATAAGGAACAATAGTAACCGCATGTCCATGGCTGTTACTCAAGTTTTGGCATTTTAGGGCCATAAAAATTAGAATTCTCTCCCCCCCCCCCCCAATTCCACATTTACATGTGCTATAACGCATGCCTTATGGATGGGCCCGAGCCACCGAAATCGGTTCGCCTAAAATTTTGCCTTCCATAAAAAACGTTTTAAGGAACTAAAGTCATCACGTCTCCATGACTATTACTCATGTTTTTCCGTTTTAGTGCCATAAAACTAGAATCCCACTTGATTCCTAGAATTTTATGTGATATAGCCCACGCCTTCTACATGGGCTCGAGCCACCTGATCCGGATCGCCTTAAATTTTTCCGTCCATTCAAAAATATCCTAAGGAACAATAGTCACCACCTTGCCATCACCTTTACTCAATTTTTGGCATTTTAAGGCCATAAAAGTGAAATAATGCACGATTCCTAGATTTTCATGTGGTTATAGGATACTCCTTCTACATGGGTTTGGGCCACCGGACTCGGATCGCCTGAAAATTTTACGGTCCATCAAAACTTCCTAGGGAACTATAGTCACCACCTCTTCGTGACCATTATTCACGGCATTTTACGGCCAAACAATTAGAATTCCATCTGATTTTTAGATTTTTGTGTGCTACACCACCTTCAGCAAGGGCCCGAACCCGAATCGGCTAAAAATTTTCTTACTCAACAAAAATATCCTAAGGAACAATAGTCACCACCTCTCCATGACTGTTGCTTAATTTTTGGCATTATAGGGCCATAAAACTGGAATTCCTCCCGATCTCTAAGTTTTGGTGCGCCTTATTCCTAGGTCCATTCCACCAGACCTGGATCACCTTAAAATTTTTCTGGACATCAAAAATGTCCTAGGGAACAATAGTCACCGCTAGATGATAATAGGTGAATTTGACTATATTTATGCCCTAAATAATCGCGCTTTATTGTTATTTTGGTATTGTTCATGATGATAAAATTCTTTTATTAGTGATCTTAGTGTGTTATAGGTACACTTGAGCTAATGAAGACTAAAAGAGCAAGTTTTGGAGTCAAAAGATGGTGAAAAAGGCCAAAGTGTGGTACAAGTCAAGAACTTATGTTGAAAATAGCCGGAAGGTGTGATTCCGAGCTATATGGATGTTATGGAATGTATTTAAGTGATTTTGAGCTTTGAAGTCTGAGTAAAAGCTCAAGGAATTAAGCCAGGATCGAGTTCGGGGGTCAAATTTCATAGTGTAGTACAAGCGAAGAATGGATGAGGCATATTGCGTACTGTCTAGTAAATTGGACATAACCTCACTCAGAACTCCATTTTGGCTCCATAATATATGCTTGGAAAGCTAACTCAAAGCGCTACAACTTTCACATTTTGAATTTCCCAAATTCCGAAAGGAACAGGGTGAAAACCCACGGTTTCACCACGATAGCGGTGGAACCGCGGAAAAACAGGCTTGCAGAAGATTTTTGAAGATTCAGAGAACTGTTCTGTCCGCGCTTCGTCCGTGACCGCGGAAGAACCGCGGAAGGAGCTGCAAATATTAGTCCTAATTTTGTACAAATTCAGTTTTTAAGCCCTAAAACCTCTATATAAACCCCTAGTTCGCCCAATAGAGGCATGTTGTGTATTTTTGACTACTTTTGCAAGACAATTAGTAAGAGAGAACTCTCTCAACTCATTCATTTATTTTATATGAAGTATTTATTTATGAATTCAATTATTATTCTTGTTTCTTTGAGCATGAGTAGCTAAATCCTTTTCTAAGGTTTGATGGAACCTATTGAGTGATGAACTTATCGTTTATGTGATTACAAATTATTAGCAAGATTTCAATTTGTTCAACTTCATTCTTGTTGTTGTTAATTAGTAGGATCCCCAATTAGCTGTGCCTATTTAGTGTGCATAACTTGGAAAAGAGTGCATATTTAGGTATATTGTTGAACAACACCACACCTAGGTTATTGGAGGAATCTATAACTTTAGGCGTAAAGAGGGGATTAGGAATAACGAAGTCTTGAGTGCAATATTAAGTGAACTATTCAAATTAAAGCTAGCTAGGGTAGCTCGGGAGAGTGCACTAGTAAATTATTGTAATTGCTCAGGAGAGGGTTACGATACAAATAGCGTTCATGATTAATAGAATATATTGACAATTTGTATGAGCATAACGAGAAGGGATTTCATCAATAGGAGAAATCAATACCTTAGTCTTTCTCCATATTATTTTACCTAATATTCAATTCTTTCTTTTAAGCCTATTTAATTCTTGCAAAAGTAGTTAGTCGAAACACTCACAAACATATATTCGAAATTTTGGGAACATGATTCGGAAGTACTCTTGGGTTGTGAAGGTTGTAATTGGTAGGTTAATTCCCTGTGCGATCGATTCTGGACTTATTAGACCAGGTTATATTGACTACGACCGTTGCTTGGACGTGAATCAATTTTGGCGCCGTTGTCGGGGAATTAACGGAATTATCAATTGCCATTGACAGAACTTCAAGATTCTTGTGTAGTCAGGTTCTTTCTACACTTTACATTGAATATTTTGACGGTTGGTTATTTGGGTACTCAGGTGCATGCCTAGAAAATCTGCAAGGACTAGAGAACTAATTGATGGACTCTCAGACCCCGAGCAAACTTTTCGGGCACGTAACAAAGCTATCAAACAAATTCAGCAATCTCAACAACCAATCAAACTAGACTTCGACATGGGTGACGTAAACGAACCAAACCAGCAAGCTTGGTTAAATATGCAAGAGGCGCAGGAGGCACGAGAAGGAGTACTATATGACTGGGCACAACCCACAGCGGATAATTTGGCAACTGCCATAGTTGTGCCAGCAATTCAAGCTGAGTCTTTCCAGAATACTAACAACATGCTACACTTGTTGCAAAATAAGGGATTATTCTCTAGGTCTTAGGTTGAAGATCCACAACAGCACCTGAAGACTTTCTCTCGATATGGAAGACACAGAGGCAACCGAATGTGACTCCGGAAGCCATCAAACTATTGCTTTTTCCGTTCTCAGTTACAGGGGCTGCACAGATATGGCTAAACTCACTGCCCATAAACTCTATTACAACTTGGGATAAGTTAGTAAAACAATTCCACAACAAGTTTCATCCACCTAACAAGACAGCTCAACAAATTGATGAGATTGTGAGCTTCAAGCAAAAACCAATGGAGACATTACATGAAACTTGGGGCAGATTCAAGGGTATGCTTGTTATGTGTCCTCACCATGGGATTCCTGAGCAAATGTTGGGTCAAAGGTTCTACATGGGGCTTTCAGACAGTATGAAGAATATTGTAGATACTTCAGCAGGTGGGGCTTTTCTGAGTAAGACTTGGAGAAAGGGCCAAAATTTGCTAGACAAGATGGCTCAAAATTCCGGGTGGACAACCAGGAATGATCATATCACTCCAGTGGTACACTCTGTACCTCTGAATCCATCCAGCACTATGGAGGAGAACATGGCAACCTTATTGACACAAATGAGCATCCTGACAAAGAAGGTGGAAGAATCAGGGGTTAAGCAGCAGGTTCACATTGTAGATATTACCAATGGTGGTTTATGCACATCTTGCATTAGCCAACCCATAGGTAATCCATGGGCTGCAGACTAAGAACATCATCATCAGCATGAGGATATGAACTATGTAGCAAATTATGGAGGGCAGAGACAAGGTAATCCGAGTTGGGGTCAGCAGGCTCCACAGCAATACAGGCCTCCACAACTACAATATAATACAGCAGGTATGAGGCCACCACACAACATGGCTCCGTATCCTAGACCTCAAAATTTTGGCAATCAGTAGCAGGGGTATCATCCACCTCCACCATAGCATGGGGGTAGACATGACGATGGGTTCGCAGAATTGAAAGCTATGATGCAACAGGTACTCGGGTCAAATTCCAAAACCAATGAGAGGATAGATGCCCATGATGCAGCCATCAAGAATATTGAAGTACAAGTGGGCCAGATTGCTATGTCTCTCAGCAATCATCCTCAAGGAACATTTCCTGCAGACACACAAACAAACCCGAAAGACCAAGTCCCAAAGCAGCTGATGGCAGTGACTTTGAGAAGTGGTAGAGACCTTGATGCTGAGAAAGAAGAGAAGAAAAGCAACACAAATGCTGAGACACTCACTTCAGTGCCCATTGAACTGGATGAGTCCACAGGGTTGACAGAAGTTACAATCCAGCCAGTTGCTGAAAATAAAGAAGCAAAGCAGGGAAACGGAAAAGGTAGCTAAACAGGTAAAGCAGCAGGTTGAAAAGAAAGCGCTAGAGAAGGAAAAGTCCCAAGTCATTGGGAAGAAGAGGCCTCTACCACCATTCCCCCAAAGGTTGGCCAAACACCAGAAAGAAGAGTAATACAAAAAGTTTTTTGAGATGCTCAAGCAAATCCAGGTAAACATTCCCTTAATTGAAGCTTTAAAAGAAATGCCTGGGTATGCTAAGATGATGAAAGATTTGATGTCGCAGAAATTTGATTTCCAAGACTTGGCCACCGTAAGCCTTACCCAGACTTGCAGTGCAGTGGTCTCCAGACCCATAGCTGAGAAGCTATCTGATCCAGGTAGCTTCACCATCCCATGCACTATAGGGAATTATGCCTTTGCAAAGGTGTAACGACCCGGCCCGTCGTTACGGGAATTTACCACCCCGTTATGTTGCAATTACATGTTTTATACTTTTATATCAGTGTTAGAGCCTATCGGGTGAGTTAGGAGTGAATTGAATTAAAAATAAAGCAAATAGCATGTTTGAAGGAAGTTTGAATATGGAAAGTCAACCTAGAGTTGACTATCAAGTTAGAGTGCTCGGAATCGGATTATGATGATTCGACTAGTTTCGAGGGATCATTTATGACTTAGGAGAGCAATCGGAATTGAATTTGGAGGTCCGGTGTAGAAATAGGCTTGAATTGGCTAAGGTTGAATTTCGGCGAAATCCGAACGGTAGGTGAGATTTTGAACCGGGGGTCGGAATGGAATTTCAATAGTTGCAGTAGCTCCGTTAGGTGATTTTGGATATGCCTGCAAATTTTCAGGTCATTCGGACATCGTTTGGTCGGGTTTTTGATTGAATGAGCAATTCGGAAATTTTGAAGAAACTTAGGCTTGAATCCGTGTGTAATTGGTGATTTTGATGTTTAGGATGGTGTTTTTATGATTGAAACAAGTTTGTATCGTATTTTGGAGTATGTTGGTGGTTTTCATTGGGGTCCCGGGAGCCTCGGGATGAATTCGGGGGTCCAAATGGACCAATTTGTGCCAAAGGCACTGATGTTTCTGCTGCAATTAGTGCAGAAGATTTTTGTGCTTCGCGATCGCGAAGCTAGGTCTGCGATCGCGTAGGGTAAAGATGGGAAGCTCTGCGATCGCAAGGGGGAGACTGCGATCGCGTAGTGTATTGGAATGAGGCCGGAAAATTGTTCTTCGCGATCGCAGAAGGAGTGATGCGATCGCGTAAGGTCGACTGGTTGTGCATCGCGTTCGCGATGTTTAGTGTGCGATCGCGTAAGTCTGGGATTTAGAGCAGTACGATCGCAGGTGGTTTCACGCGATCGCGTAGTGTTGAGGCACGAGTCAGTGCGATCGCGTAGGGAGTGTCGCGATCGCATAGAGTAATTTTGGGGTCCGGTGAATTTGTTCATCGCGATCGCGAGCCTGGGGCTGCGATCGCAGAAGGTCGCCTGGCAGTCAGTGAATTAATATAACAAAACAGTCCAGTCGCGAACCCCATACCCAAAACCCCATTTTTTGAGTTCCAAGAGAAGTATTGACGGGAGATTTGCTGGGAAATCATCGGGGTTTCATCGGAGGTAAGTTTTGTGGCTTAATTACATCATTTCATCATGAAATCCTTGGTTAAATTTCTGTAAATGGAAGATTAAATGTGGGTTTGAGCCCTAAGCCTAAATTGAAGAAAAACACCGATTTGAGTGGGCAAATGGAGTCCGATTTTGGTAAATTTTATATGTATGGACTCGTGGCGAGACGAGGGTTCTGGAAATATGAGTTTCGAAGTTTTTCGGGATGTGGGCCCGGGGCTCGGGTTTTGCCAATTTCGTGATTTTTGATATTTTTCGAGTTCTTTCGATTGCGTTATGTTCCATTAGCCTATTTTGATATATTTGTGCTGATTTGTGCTAGTTTTGACGTGCGTGGATGCCGGTTCGAGGAGCTAAGGCATCGCAGGCATGTGCTTTCGGCGGTTCGAGGTGGGTAATACTTGTAAATGATGTCCTGAGGGTTAGTAAACCCCGGACTTGCACATCTTAGTTCTGTGTTGAGGTGACTTGCACGCCGGATAACGGGCGTGGGGTAGAGCACCATTGGGGATTGTGACTTGGTCCGTCCCGCGTAATAAATAATAACACCTAATTGTTGAAATGAATTGGACTAATTATCATGTTTGGGCTTTGTGCCAATTATTTGAGTCCTTCATGGATTGGTATCACTGTTTTGATAACACTATGCATATTTTATTCTAAATTTAAGGTTTTAAATGGTATTTTTGCTATTCAACATTTTTATAAGGTTATGAAAAACTTGAACAAGGTCTTAATAACATTTTTAGCTGTTATCTAATATGATATTGTTGCCGTAGGGCTTTCCTGATTATTTGTTAGACTGATTGGGGCCGAGGGCAGTATGTTAGGGCATGACATTCATGTGAGCATATGCATACACATGCATGGATCGGATTGCACGCCGCAGTGGTATATGGATCGGGCTGCGCGCCGCAGCAGGTGTGATATTGATATTGTGCTTGGGCTGTAGGAGCCCCTCCGGAGTCTGGACACCCCCAGTGAGCACGGGTACCCAAAAGGATCGGGCTACACGCCGTAGCAGTCATATCCATTGCATGGCATACATACATTAGTTTACGTGTACTACGTGGCATAACATTTTAGCACTCACACTTTACTGGCACATGTGCATTTGTTGCTTTATTGACCAGATCTCCTGGTATAAATTGTTAAGGAGTGCTGAGCCCGAGAGTCTGATTTGAGTGCTGACTTGCACTGCTTGAGATTCTCCCAGGTATTGGTATGTTATAATGAAAGAAAGTAGCTAAAAATTGAGATTTCTAAATAATCTACTCACATATGCTGAAAAGGAATAAAATGATAGTGTTTTGAAGTTTTATGATAGTTCTGTATTGTGTATCAAGAGATAGTGTATTGCGTGGTTTTCTTCCCTTTAGCATTATTTACTTTTATTACCGCTGAGTTGGAAGTACTCACACCCGACTCCCTGCACCTTGTGTGCAGATCCATGTACATTACAGCAGAGCTGATTCCATTGCGGCTCGGGAGTGCTCTTGGACAGTCGAGGTAGCTGCCAGCGTTCGCAGGACCTGAATTTCCAATTTGTCTATATTTTGTTCTGATCATCCCACACTTGTGCACAATTATATTTACTATTTACACTTGTATATTCCGTAGAGGCTCATGACTCTTGACCCTTCGGTCTATGGGAGTTGGCACGTGTTAGGACTTGGTTCCTTGTGTTTTAATATATCTATCACTGTTATGCCTAAATTGGATAAAGTGAGCTTGTGGCTCCGTGGTTATTGTTGATTGGTCGGGCTGGCCTAGCAGTGTGCTGGGCGCCATCACGGCCGGATTTGGGGTCGTGACAAGTTGGTATCGGAGCCTAGGTTTACTAGGCCTCATGTGTCTTGAGCCGGTTAGTAGAGTCTTGTGGATCGGTACGGGGACGCCTGTACTTATCCTCGGGAGGCTGCTAACCTTTAGGAAACACTTCACATTTATTGGAATTCTTATCGTGCGCACTTGATTCAGCTTGAGATATAATTTTTGAAATTCCTTCCACACGTCCGTGTACGCATCGAGCGCTCGATAATGTGATTGCCTTATGGCTTGTGATTCCCCGATCGAGGGGCGAGATATAATCTTCATGATTTCATGTTGGGCCAGTCGGGAGGACTTGAGGCCGGATCCTTGTCTATGGCTTGAACACCAAGGTATTAATTTTGCGAGTCGGTATTATGAAGTTCATATGATCGGTATTGATCCTTATTGTGCAAATGGCAGTTTGATAATGGGAGAGCTGTAAGGTATTCAGTTCTTATTGGGATTTGATATGTAGCCCTAGCTATGGGCATGAGAAATATGTTCATTGCCTCTTAGCGGAAATGTAAAGTGCACTATGTATGGTAGTATGAGTTTAGACTCAAGAAAATTGAATTGGTTGTGCTATGAGTATTGCGGTGAAAGGTATTTGACATATGTTATGATTCGAGCAGGTACATCGCAGTTTCAAGTAAAATTGTGATAGTATGATTCGTATAGTATTGAGATTTAATGTTGTTGAAATACATTGTTATATCTTGTTGAGTTGTGGATGTATTGTTAGAATGGTTTGGTGATTCTCTGGCAGGTGGATAGGCCAATTTATAAAGGGAACTCTGCCGAAATTTTTGGAAAATTTGGGACTTAGAAAAGATTTTTTGTCACCTAAAGGGTAGGCGTAACTGTTATGTGTGATTGAATGCAAGAATTGGAAAAGAATTAATATTTCTGATGATTCGAACCTCCGCCGAAGCTTGTAAAGGACTTGAGTTTAATCTAACTAGAACTTTGTTGCATCATTTGAGTAAGAAGGCTATGAGTGGCTAAAAGTGCTTTGATGTATGACTCTAAGCTAAGTTGGGGAGGTTGTTATTGATTAACTGATTGCACTGTTGTGTGCTGTGTTGGCTCTGTCTCTAGGTATGTTGGGAAATTTCGATAAGGGTTATGGTGCTACGTAGATGTGAAGAAATACTAGGATATTGTGAACTTATGTTGGTAAAGAATGTTCGGTGTATAGAAAAGAAAGATAGCTAATTGTATCTGTATGTAATCATGTTTTGCGGTATCAGAGTTCTAGCAAGGCACGAGTGCTTCTGTTCCATAAGACAGTTGAATTACAGCTGAATAAGGGTGAATGACACCCAAGAATAGTCCTGTGGTGTTCCAGATTTTGCTTGTAACGGTAAGGTGTCTTAAGATTATGTATGTGGATAAAGATGGTGTTTTCGTTAGAAGGGATCAAGACTTGTGTTATATTATGTGAATGATGGGATTCTATGTAATCCGTATTGGAAGGTAATGATAGCGAATTCAAATTGCAAGAGGTTCTTCAAAATAAAGTATTGTAGGATGTGATCCTTCTGGGAAATATTGAGAGAGTATTCAGTGGCCTATGGTTCTTAGACCGTGTGGTCTTATGTACGAGTCTCGTGTGGTAACATGAGTTGATATATTATGGTGCTACAGTAAGGGATAATATGAAATTAGAGATGAATCAGAAAGGAAACTTGGTAAATGGAACAACTTGTTAATAAACCAGAATGGTATAAAAAAGGGATACGATTGATTCCTAGTATGTGGTTGAAGTAATGAGTCTTGCAGACATTGCAGGAAAGCTCTTGAGTGCTGGCAGTTGTGTAACTCGATATGGGTATACGGACTCAGTCCTGGCAGTTTATCTTATGCAATGTAATTGGGAGAAATAGTTTGTGATGTGTTTTATCATGGTTTGAAAATGAGTATGCTCCAACAGAGTAGTTGTACCCAGGACCAGCGGACGGCTGGTAGGCATAGCTTTGTCAGTTGGACCTTAGTGGCGGATGTTAGTGTAGAAGTATCTACCATTGATTAGTTCTGGTATTGAGGAACTTTGTTGGATACGTTAATTGATTCACCGTGGGTGAGGTTGATTGCGTGGGTTCAAGACCTAGATCCGTGCGTGGCTAACCGTTTTGAGCTTAGTGGCTTGAGGTGCTTCATGAGTAATAACGTTGGGTTAGAATCACGAATTCTTGGCAAGGCTACGTGATGTTATGACCTCTCGAGAAGGATTCATGTACTCTATTTCTATAATGCGAGACGCGATCTCAGTTCTATGTTATGATGGCACGGAGGAATTGAATTGCAGCTCTTTTGCTGGAGATAGTTATCATGATTTGAGCTGTTATGATTCGAGTGTGTTCAGACGTTTCTATTGGAGCCTATGTTGTGCTCGTCGTGGCTTAGGTCGGTGTTGAGGTGTCAAATCACCAGTGCGGTGTGTTATGATCGAAATAAGCGTTGGAGCCAATAGTGAGTGTGAGTATATGTGATTTCAGCTGGTTAGAAAGGTAATACCGAGATTTGGGTCCGAAATCCGTTGTGGTATCAGTTAAAAGTGAAATGGATTCATGAATGGTTGACCTGAGAGATGGGTTCGATATATCGCGTGTTCGGTTGCCGTGGGCATGATATGAAGGTGTTGGAACAAGACTCTATCTAATGAAGAGGGTTTTTCAGTTGGTATTTGGTTATCGTGGGAAATTGTGTGATTAGAGACTATTGTCTCGAGTGATTGGGTTGTTTGATACATCATATGATCTCGCCCGGAGTGGTGAGTATGGGTTATTGCAGTGGATTCTAGTGTATCCTGAGTATAGGCATGAGATTAACAATTGGTATATGATTTCGAAAAGTGCAATGTGGTTTATGGTTCAGATGGTTTGTGAGATTTCATCTATATGGTGTTTTTAGACTTATGAGAGATAGGGTGACGTGTGATCGCCCGAATATATGCTTGGTAAGGTCATTCAGCTATTGGGTTGCTTCTAGTACAACTCTGAGTCCGCTCGAGGACGAGCGTTTGTTTAAGTTGGGGAGAATGTAACGACCCGGCCCGTCGTTACGGGAATTTACCACCCCGTCATGTTGTAATTACATGTTTTATGCTTTTATATCAGTGTTAGAGCCTATCGGGTGAGTTAGGAGTGAATTGAATTAAAAATAAAGCAAATAGCATGTTTGAAGGAAGTTTGAATATGGAAAGTCAACCTAGAGTTGACTATCGAGTTAGAGTGCTCGGAATCGGATTCTGATGATTCGACTAGTTTCGAGGGATCATTTATGACTTAGGAGAGCAATCGGAATTGAATTTGGAGGCCCGGTGTAGAAATAGGCTTGAATTGGCTAAGGTTGAATTTTGGCAAAATCCGAACGGTAGGTGAGATTTTAAACCGGGGGTCGGAATGGAATTCCGACAGTTGCAGTAGCTCCGTTAGGTGATTTTGGATATGCCTGCAAAGTTTCAGGTCATTCGGACATCGTTTGGTCGGGTTTTTGATTGAATGAGCAATTCGGAAATTTTGAAGAAACTTAGGCTTGAATCCATGTGTAATTGGTGATTTTGATGTTTAGGATGGTGTTTTTATGATTGGAACAAGTTCGTATCGTATTTTGGAGTATGTTGGTGGTTTTCGTTGGGGTCCCGGGAGCCTCGGGATGAATTCGGGGGTCCAAACGGACCAATTTGTGCCAAAGGCACTGCTGTTTCTGCTACAATTAGTGCAGAAGATTTTTGTGCTTCGCGATCGCGAAGCTAGGTCTGCGATCGCGTAGGGTAAAGATGGGAAGCTCTGCGATCGCAAGGGGGAGAGTGCGATCGCGTAGTGTATTGGAATGAGGCCGGAAAATTGTTCTTCGCGATCGCGGAAGGAGTGATGCAATCGCGTAAGGTTGACTGGTTGTGCATCGTGATCGCGATGTTTAGTGTGCGATCGCGTAAGTCTGGGATTTAGAGCAGTGCAATCGCGGGTGGTTTCACGCGATCGCGTAGTGTTGAGGCGTGAGTCGGTGCGATCGCGTAGGGAGTGTCGCGATCGCGTAGAGTAATTTTGGGGTCCGGTGAATTTGTTCATCGCGATCGCGAGCCTGGGGCTGCAATCGCAGAAGGTCGCCTGGCAGTCAATGAATTAATATAACAGAACAGTCCAGTCGCGAACCCCATACCCAAAACCCCATTTTTGAGTTCCAAGAGAAGTATTGACGGGAGATTTGCTGGGAAATCATCGGGGTTTCGTCGGAGGTAAGTTTTGTGGCTTAATTACATCATTTCATCATGAAATCCTTGGTTAAATTTATGTAAATGGAAGATTAAATGTGGGTTCGAGCCCTAAGCCTAAATTGAAGAAAAACACCGATTTGAGTGGGCAAATGGAGTCCGATTTTGGTAAATTTAATATGTATGGACTCGTGGCGAGATGAGGGTTCTGGAAATATGAATTTCGAAGTTTTTTGGGATGTGGGCCCGGGGCTCAAGTTTTGCCAATTTCGTGATTTTTGATATTTTTCAAGTTCTTTCGATTGGGTTATGTTCCATTAGCCTATTTTGATATATTTGTGCTGATTTGTGCTAGTTTTGACGTGCGTGGATGCCGGTTCGAGAAGCTAAGGCATCGCGGGCATGAGCTTTCGGCGGTTCAAGGTGGGTGATACTTGTAAATGATGTCCTGAGGGTTAGTAAACCCCGGACTTGCACATCTTAGTGCTGTGTTGAGGTGACTTGCATGCCGGATAACGGGCGTGGGGTAGAGCACCATTGGGGATTGTGACTTGGTCCGTCCCGCGTAATAAATAATAACACCTAATTATTGAAATGAATTGGACTAATTATCATGTTTGGGCTTCGTGCCAATTATTTGAGTCCTTCGGGGATTGGTATCACTGTTTTGATAACTCACTGTGCATATTTTATTCTAAATATAAGGTTTTAAATGGTATTTTTGATATTCAGCATTTTTATAAGGTTATGAAAAACTTGAACAAGGTCTTAATAACATTTTTAGCTGTTATCTAATATGATATTGTTGCCGTAGGGCTTTCTTGATTATTTGTTAGACTGATTGGGGCCGAGGGCCATATGTTAGGGCATGACATTCATGTGAGCATATGCATACACATGCTTGGATCGGACTGCACGCCGCAGTGGTATATGGATCGGGCTGCGCGCCGCAGCAGGTGTGATATTGGTATTGTGCTTGGGCTGTAGGAGCCCTTCCGGAGTCTGGACACCCCCGGTGAGCACGGGTACCCAAAAGGATCGGGCTACACGCCGTAGCAGTCATATGCATTGCATGGCATACATACATTGGTTTACGTGTACTACATGGCATAATATTTTAGCACTCATACTTTACTGGCACATGTGCATTTGTTGCTTTATTGACCAGATCTCCTGGTATAAATTGTTAAGGAGTGCTGAGCCCGAGAGGCTGATTTGAGTGCTGACTTGCACTGCTTGAGATTCTCCCAGATATTGGTATGTTATAATGAAAGAAAGTAGCTAAAAATTGAGATTTCTAAATAATCTACTCACATATGCTGAACAGGAATAAAATGATAGTGTTTTGAAGTTTTATGATAGTTCTGTATTGTGTAGCAAGAGATAGTGCCTTGCGTGGTTTTCTTCCCTTCAGCATTATTTACTTTTATCACCGCTGAGTTGGAAGTACTCACACCCGACTCCCTGCACCTTGTGTGCAGATCCAGGTACATTACAACAGAGCTGATTCAATTGCGGCCCGGGAGTGCTTTTGGACAGTCGAGGTAGCTGCCAGCGTTCGCAGGACCTGATTCTCTAGTTTGTCTATATTTTGTTCAGATCATCCCACACTTGTGCACATTTATATTTACTATTTACACTTGTATATTCCGTAGAGGCTCATGACTCTTGACCCTTCGGTCTATGGGAGTTGGCACGTATTGTGACTTGATTCCTGTTTTTAATATATCTATCACTGTTATGCTTAAATTGGATAAAGTGAGCTTGTGGCTCCGTGGTTATTGTTGATTGGTCGGGCTGGCCTAGCAGTGTGCTGGGCGCCATCACGGCCGGATTTGGGGTCGTGACAAAAGGCATTGTGTGATTTGGGGGCAAGCATTAACCTCATGCCCTTAGTTATTTATAAGAGGCTAGACATTGGGAGAGCCAGGCCTACATCTATGTTATTACAGCTTGCTGACAGGACGGTTAAGCATCCATTTGGTATTTTAGATGATGTGCTTATTCAGGTAGGGAAGTTCGTGTTTCCCACCGATTTTGTTATTCTTGATTGCAAGGCGGACAAGGAAATTCCTATAATCCTACGAAGACCATTCCTAGCCACCGGGAGAGCTCTAATTGATTGTGAAATTGGGGAACTCAAGATGAGGTTGAATGATGAGGAGATCATCTTCAATGTGCAAAAATCCATGAGGCGCCCTAGTGAGTTTGCGAATTGCTCTCTTATTGATGCGGTTGATGTGATAGTGGAGACAGATGATGCAGAGTTAACCATTGAAGATCCACTTTAAGCATGCCTGATGAACATGGAAGAGGTAAATGGTGAAAGTTTAGCTGAATGGGTACTATCTCTGGAAGGCAAGGAATTTTGGGAGAAAGAGCTTGAATTCGAGCCTCTACACTTAGAGAAAAGAGAGACCCCGCCTGCAAAGCCATCAATAGAAGAGCCACCATAGCTTGAGCTTAAACCACTACCATCTCATCTCAGGTATGAATTTCTAGGTCCTAACTCCACTTTACCTGTTATTACTACATCTGGTTTGCTAGATGTGCAGGCTCAAAAGCTATTACAGGTACTCAAGGAATGTAAAGTTGCCAATGGTTGGACCATGGCAGACATAAAGGGGATCAGCCTTGCATACTGCATGCACAAGATTCTCCGGGAAGAGGGGCACAAACCTTCCAAGAAACGCAAAAGAAGGCTGAACCCGAATATGAAGGATATGGTGAAAAAGAAAGTGATAAAGTGGCTAGAAACGGGGTAAATCCCAGGTAAGTTTTCTCACCCTTCTGTGCTATACATGTATTATTATGCCATAAGGACATGGCATGATTTTAAGTGTGGGGTGGGAGACTTATCTTGTATTGTATATTGTATATAGTAGATGTAGCTGTAAATTATATTAGCTGGCTTGGCCCGATGATTGACACTTGGCGACGGGTTTCTTAAGGGTCTAAGTCGGAATAAAAAAACAAAAAATCAGAAAATTTGAAAAAATACAAAAATATGAGTAGAGGACTCTTCCTGATGACGGACTATTTAGGACAAGTACTCTTGAGGGAAGCAGTCCACGTAGGAATTTTTCTTTCTTTTATTTTCTTTTTCTAGGTAGTGTATCATCTCCCCTTGGTTTTTCTTTTGACCACGGTTCTTTTCCAAGGGTTTTTATTTGAACCGGGTTAGGTAGATTTTTCTTTTCTTAGGATTAGAGGAAAAAGGGTAACATGTAACCCCGAGTATGCACATTAGCAAAGCTTAATTGAACTTGAGAATGTATTTTCTAAGCTTGACTGTAGAATCTAAATATGCCTTAAATTTGCACAATAATGCTTGCTTGAACATCGATAGGACTTTGTAGATGAACCAGATTCCAAATGAGTTGCATGCTATGTGTGTGTGAGGTGTTACTTACATTGTATGCTTTACATGATGCCTAGAACTTGCCCTGTGTGTTTGCAAAGCGAAATAAAAGTTGTTTGGTTGTAGAAAGGATAGAGGCATTTCTTTGTGTAACCCCTTATAACCAATAGACATGAATTCACCCGTACATAATATCTTAGTTAACCCCTTTGAGCTTAAAGCCTATTCTTTGATAACCCTTGAATGTGTCACGACCCGGATTTCCCACCATCGGGGGTCATGATGGCGCCTACTAAATGGAAGCTAGGCAAGCCAAATATTAATTACACCTCCATTAATTAACAAATTCTTATTAAGACTTATTATTAAAAACATATAAATTACAAGCGGAATAATCAAAATTAGCGGAAGACTTAGTCAAGTATGATAAAGAAAAACCCAAACATGATACACTACCCAAGACTGGTGTCACAATAGTCACGAACTTCTAAGAATAATACACATAATTGTCCGAAAGAAAATACAAGCTGTTTATCTCGATTACATGAGATAACAGAATGAAAAGCATAGATAGAAGAGACAACGGGTCCTGCGGACGCACGCAAGGCTACCTCGTAGTCTCAGTAGTTGAAAAATCCACAAGTCTCTACTGCCGCTGCTGCTGTCCGTAACCTGTATCTGCGCAAAAAGAGCGCAGAGTGTAGTATCAGCACAACCGACCCCATGTGTTGGTAAGTGCCTGGCCTATCCCAGCGAACTAGTGACAAGGCTAAGGCCAGTCACCCACCTAAACCTGTACAGTTGCAATATAGATATATATACAATACATTTATAAGAAATTGCAATATAGGCATATATATATAATACATCATAAGGAAATACTCTACTCTGAAATAACAGTCAATAACTCACGATATCCAGAATAATCTAATCAACGTAATAAATCTTACTTTCATGTCTCAATTCCTCTCTCATTTCATATCTCGTGGTAGGCGTACCACCCGCTCCCCACTATCACAGTAACTACATCTTGTGGTAGGCGTACCACCCGCTCCCAAATATATCAATAGGCTACCGGCAACTATGGCCAATTCCAAGATTTAAATCACTTTGTGGTCAGCGTGCCACACGATCCCATTTCTTATTATATAAGTGGTCGGCGCGCCACACGATCCCAATTCATAAATATTTATATTACCGGCATTTAGCCAATAATCTCTACATCAACAATATTTATAATTACCGGTTTTAAACCAATAATTGATAATAATTTCAACAATTTATCTATAACTAAATTCCTATTCCTTCAAGCTAGGATAGAACAAACACTTACCTCGAAAGTTTACGAACGATTCAATCCGTAGCAATGCCTTTTCCTTTCGAATTTGTCTCCAATCCAATCGTATCTACACACAATTGATTTAATATCATCAATTCTATTTAACAAACTAGTTCATATTGCTAAATATGATTTTTACAACATTCGGCCCGGAATAGTAAAAATCGACCCCGGGCCCACATAATCGAAACTCAAGTTTCGAACCAAAATAAGTTCACCCAATCCTGCATGAGTTCAAATATACAATTTGTTCTTAAGTTCGACTCCAAAACGAGTTCTAGATCGCAAATTCTTTGAAAACCCTTACTATACTAAATTCTCAATTTTTCTACCCATTTACACCTAATTAGGCTTAGGAATTCAAATAATATTGATGGAAAATGAAGAAAACGAGTTAAGAATCACTTTCCCAAGAAGTTTGATGAACAATCGCTCAAAAATCGTCCAAGGAGCTGTGGAGAAGAGAGTTGAACACAAATGGGATTTTTATCCCGTTTCTGTTCTGTTTTGGGATTAAATTCACTGGGCAGCGATTTTGTTCTACGCGATCGCGTGAACCGGGTCGCGATCGCGGAAGGCAAATATTCAACACTACGCGATCGCGTGGTCAATGCTGCGATCGCGTAGAAGAATTTCGCTTGGATGGCTTATTTGTACTACGCGATCGCGTGAACAGGGTCGCGATCGCGTTGAAAGAGAACGGAAGACTACGCGATCGCGTGCAGACGGCTGCGATCGCATTGAAGAAGAACAGGAAACTACGCGATCGCGTGCAGACGGCTGCGATCGCGTTGAGTAATTTGACAAGGCAGTGCGATCGCGTGTACAAGGCCGCGATCGCGTAGAGTAAAATGTCCGTGTAAAAATTGCAGAAAATCTGCCAGTTTCCTAAGTCCAAAAACACCCCGAACCACCTCCGAAACACTCCCGAGCCCTCGGGGCTCCAAACCAAATTTGCACACTAACTCAAAAACATCATACGAACTTGCTCGCGCGATCAAATCGCTAAAATAACATCAAAATCAATGAATTGAGCCTTAAAACTCAAGAATTCTTTAAAATTTCATAACTTCCAAAATTTCCAATTTAAGGCCGAAACACGTCAAACGACGTCCGTTTTCAACCAAACTTTACAGGAAGCGCTTAACCAATATATATGACCTGTACCGGGCGTCGGAACCAAAATACGAGCCCGATACCAGTACTTTTTAATCAAAATTCAGTTTCATTTTCCTTAAACATTTTCGGAAAACAATTTAACAGAAAAATTCTTTTACCGGGGTTCTAGACCTCGGATTTCAATTCCGGGCATATGCCCAAGTTCCATATTTTTCTACGGATTTTCTGAGACAATCAAATCACGGATCCGGGTCCGTTTACCAAAAATGTTGACCAAAGTCAACCATATCAATATTAATATCAAAATTCTTCAACTTTTTCACATATTTCACATATTTCAACATAAAAATTTTCCAGCTTTGTGTCCGGACTGTGCATGCAAATCGAGGCAATCATAAATGAGGTTTTCAAGACCTCAAAAGCTCGAAATGGTTAATAAAACAAGTGATGACCCTTTGGATCGTCACAATCTCCACCTCTAAAACAACCGTTCGTCCTCGAACGGACAAAAGAAAGAAGTACCCGAGTCGAGAAACAAATGTGGGTAGCGGCTCCGCATATCGGAATCGGACTCCCGTGTCGATGCCTCGGGAGGCCGACCTCTCCACCGAACACGCACGAAGGATAACTCTTCGACCTCAACCGTCGAACCTGCCGGTCTAGAATGGCCACCGGCTCCTCCTTGTAAGATAGATCATTGTCCAATTGGACAAGTACTAAAGTCTAACACATGTGTGGGATCACCGTGGTATCTCCGAAGCATAGATACGTGAAAAACCGGATGCACGGCTGATAAGCTAGGCGGCAAGAGCTAGTCTGTAAGCCACCCCTCCCACTCGTCTAGAATCTCAAATGGACCAATATACCTAGGGCTGAGCTTGCCCTTCTTCCCGAACCTCATCACGCCCTTCATAGGCGACACTCGGAGCAATACTCGTTCGCCAACCATGAAATCTACATCTCGAACCTTACGATCCGCATAAATCTTCTACCTGGACTGAGCTGAACGCAATCTCTCCTGAATAGTCTTGACCTTATCCAAGGCCTCCTGAACTAAGTCTGTACCCAACAACCGAGCCTCTCCGGTTCAAACCATCCAACTGGTGATCGACATCGCCTACCATACAACGCCTCATACGGAGCCATCTGGATGCTAAGATTGGTAACTGTTATTGTAGGCAAACTCTGTTAATGGTAGAAACTGATCCCACGAGCCTCCGAAATCAATAATACAGGCTCGAAGCATGTCCTCAAGAATCTGAATAGTCCTCTCGGACTGGCCATCCGTCCGAGGATGAAATGCCGTACTCAACTGAACCTGGGTGCCTAACTCCTGCTGGACCGCTTTCCAGAACCGCGAGGTAAACTGCGTACCCCGATCAGAGATAATAGATACCGGCACTCCATGGAGACGAACAATCTCCCTAATGTAAACCTCCGCTAACCTCTCCGACGAGTAGGAGACAGATACTGGAATAAAGTGTGCTGATTTGGTCAGCCTATCAACAATGACCCAAATAGCATCAAATTTCCTCCGAGTCAAAGGAAGCCCAGTAACGAAGTCCATAGTGATCCGCTCCCATTTCCACTCGGGAATTTCAATCCTCTGGAATACACCACCAGGTCTCTGGTGCTCATATTTCACCTGCTGACAATTTAGACACCGAGCGACATACGCAATGATATCTTTCTTCATTCTGCACCACCAATAGTGCTGCCGTAAGTCCTGGTACATCTTCGCGGCGCCCGGGTGAATAGAATACCGCGAACTGCGGGCCTCCGCTAAGATTAACTCTCGAATCCCTTCGACATTGGGCACACAAACTCGACCCTGCAATTTCAATACCCCATCATCATCTAGATTTACCTGTGTGGCACCTCCCCGCTGTACCGTATCTCTCAACTCACGCAAATGAGGATCATCAAATTGCCTCTCACGGATACGCTCTAATAAAGAAGAACGAGCGACCGTGCGGGCTAACACCCTGCTAGGCTCAGAAATGTCTAATCTCACAAACCGGTTGGCTAAGGCCTGGACATCTAGAGCTAATGGTCTCTGACTGACCGGAATGTATGCAAGACTACCCATGCTGGAGTACTTTCTACTCAATGCATCGGCCACCACATTGGCCTTACCTGGGTGATATATGATAGTAACATCATAGTCTTTTAGCAACTCTAACCATCTCTCTGTCTCATATTCAACTCTTTCTGCTTAAACAAATACTGAAGACTCTTATGATCGGTGTATACTTCACATGCTACACCATACAAATAATGCCTCCGGATCTTCAATGCGTGAATAATCGCCGCCAATTCTAGATCATGCACTGGATAGTTCTTCTCATGAATCTTCAATTGTCTCGAAGCATAGGCAATAACCTTGCCATCCTGCATTAACACTGCACCAAGCCCAATACGGGAAGCATCACAATAAACAGTATAAGGTCCCGTACGTGTGGGTAAAACCAATACCGGTGTTGTGGTCAAGGTTGTCTTGAGCTTTTGAAAGCTCGCCTCACATTCATCGGACCATTCAAATTGAACACCCTTCTGGGTCAATCTGGTCAGTGGGGTTGCAATAGACGAAAATCCTTCTACGAATCGGCGATAATAACCCGCTAACCCCAAGAAACTCCGAATATCCGTGGCTGATGTCGGTCTAGGCCAGTTCTTGACTGCCTCAATTTTCTTTGGATCAACCTGAATACCTGCTGCCGTCACAATATGATCCAGGAATGCAATTGAACTTAGCCAAAATTCACAATTTGAAAATTTTGCATATAGCTGGCTATCTCTCAGAGTCTGCAAGGCCACTCTGAGATGTTGCGCATGCTCCTCCTGACTGCATGAATATATTAATATGTCATCAATGAAGACTATTACAAACAAGTCTAAATAAGGCCGGAACACCCGATTCATTAATTCAATAAAAGCTGCTGGACCATTTGTCAACCTAAAAGACATGACCAGAAATTCATAATGTCCATACCGAGTGCGGAACGCTGTCTTAGGGACATCAGATGCCCTAATCTTCAGCTGATGATAACCGGATCTCAAATCTATCTTTGAAAATACCTTGGCACCCTGAAGCTGGTCAAATAAATCATCAATTCGCGAAGTGGATATTTATTTTTGATAGTCACCTTGTTTAACTGTCGATAGTCAATGCACATTCTCATCGAACCATCTTTCATCTTTACAAATAATACTGGTGCACCCCATGGCGAAACACTGGGTCTAATGAAACCCTTTTCAAGTAAATACTGCAACTGTTCTTTCAATTCTTTTAACTCTGGCGGAGCCATACGATATGGGGGAATGGAAATGGGCTGAGTGCCT